>CAJGYO010000566.1:0-158135 GCA_904845875.1 Miscanthus lutarioriparius
AAAATCTCTTATAGGTCAGAGACTGAAGCAACAAACCAGGCTTCCTGATATAACACAACAACGCTAGCTGATTATGGGTGACAAACTCTGAACAGCAGAAGCTGAAACCCTGGGCTAATGCTCACGAGTTTGAGCATCTGCTCAGGAATAAATAAAAAAGGAGAAAAGCTTTATCCTTGTAGTTTATTTTATATGATTTGAAGAAAAAATATATAGTTTAGACAGAAATGGAGTAGGCCCAACAAAACAGATTGATTCTCCATAGATCATTGGGAATCAAATTTGGAACCAAACAAATTAAAGGGGTTAGGTACCAGCCTCAAGGTTCTATATTACCTTGACTATTCATGTCACCATTATTCCTTAATAGGAGCATTCAGCAGTCCCAAGCCATCTGATTACATGATCCTTCTAGTGCCGTCACTCTCTCAGGGTCCCAGGCTGCCACACTTGCTGATGATTGCTCCCCTGCAAGGTTTGGTATCTGACCATACCAACTACTAGCTAGGAAATCAGGCTTTTGGCCTGGCACTTTCCTTGTGAGGAGCAAGGGTGTGGTTACTTATGTGGAAAGACAGCAATCTGCCCACTAATATTCCCTTGTGACAAGACGCTCCCACCATTGCTAGTTGCTCAGTATTTATGTATATAATATAAATAATGTTTTGGCTTTTGGTTTCATTCGTATTTTTCAGGGGTTGGTGGAGAGGAGGAAGCAAGTAGATGTCGGATGGAGGAGCTGGCTGTATGGCCTGCCCAACTTATTGTTTTTTTCTTCTTTCCAGCATAATCGAGCACCAGCCACTACTCGTTGTTCTTCACAGCAGGATTTTCATTCTGCATGATCAAGTTTCTTTGGACGCCTAAAAGATGGGTGCTTTGGCTGTTGTTACCCACTGCACATTTTACACCATATATGATTTAACATCACTTGAGCACTATAGCTAACATGAGAGCAAACGGACTTGCCACATGATTTTGCTTTAAGCTCGTATTCCGACCAATGAAATGAAAAGTTTATATAACGAAATTAACTTTCAGTTCAGATGCTAAAATTCTGGAGAAGAATGATGATGATAGAGGAAGTGCTGACGCAGTGGGTACCAGATTTTCTGTTCAGCAAAGCACAATCTCAACTCGGATCATGTACGGGACACAAAATTTGAACAGTTTTTTTGAGGAAACAAAAATTGAACAGTTTAACCAGCTACGCTTTTAAGCTCGTCCGTCGGATAAAAATACGGGAGGCAGGCTGACGAGCCAAAGTGCAGCTTGCAGTGCAGTCCCCAGGACTACAACTTCCATGCGCATGTAGACGCCTTTGTTGCCGGACCTCATGCGGGTGCAATGCGCCATCAAGCACCGCGTGCTCGACGGGCTGCAGCATGCTGTGTAGTCTCCGATGGTCTGAGGTCCGTCGTCCTTCATAAACTTTCCAGAAAGTCCAGTGCCGCTGCCAGTTTGTTTACACTGGCTGTTGTGCCTGTGTCTTATCCGCAACGAGCGGTTGCTTTCGCCGACGTCGAAAAAGGCTGGCTTTTGGCATGTTTTGATCCGGCAAACCGGAAAAGACGGAGAAAAGCGATGGGAACGCGCGAAAAGTGCGCCTGCCTGCTGGAGCAGGCAATTTGAATTGACCGGGTGTTGGTTGTATTGCTACCATGCCATTTTACCATGCCGTGCGTACAACAAAGCTCGACTCGAGTCGTTCACTCCCAGCTAGCGTGAGGTTCTTTTGTGACAAGGGTCTCCTCGTGTCTCTGCAGTGCGATCCATATTCGGACAGGTGATGCTTAGGCATCGTTGAGAGGATGGAAGAATCTATACCCTGATCGACAGGCAGTGAGCCGAACGACGTGCAGCGCCGCCTGCCTCCTGCCAAGGAACGTACAGCACGGTCCAGGGAACCTGATGCTGTGCGCTGAACCACTGACCGGGTGATCCTGGCGGCCCTGCCCAGCGGGTCCGATCCGACGCGCGAGACGCCGGTGCCGACGAGCGAGCGAGGTGTCTGTCCCGGCCAGACGCACGCGAGCACCTGCTGCTAGCTCCTTTTCCCCTTGAGCTAATGCGCGCAGCAATGTATGGCGGATCATCATACAGTGCCGTCGCCCGCGCCATGTCATGATACGCGCGCCAGGCGTGCGGCCCTTTCCATCATCCGTCTCGCATTCCCATGGCGCTGCTAAAATGCTTCCTACTGCTCCTATCCTGCTATGGGGCATCGAGCGCTCGGCCACTCGCTCCCCTTCGATGCATGCATACTTGCCTGCCTGCCTCCACCTTCTGCAGGCGTGCATCACTCTCACTAGATTCGCCGTGGCTGCGAGCCATCATCAATCGATCTTTCTCTCTGCGTGAGCGTGGCGAAGCGTACGTACTTGCTTGCCCAGTTGCCCTTGAGTGCGTGAGACTGGGATGTGACGCTTGATGAGCCATGCATGGCGATTCCGCAAATCTCTTGTGTCGCGGACGATCTCTGCTCGTCGGATCAGCAGGCCAACAGGTATCGCCCGTCCAGAGCCGCCATGCCAACCGTTGGTGCCGTAGCACCTGCGGCTCACGCTTGGGCGTACGGTGTCCGAGTGCCAACCATCATTTAAGTACGTCGTGACGTGTGATTGCGGCTGCCTGAAAACCGATCGTCTGCATTGTCGGCGGGCAACAGGCGACGAACGGGCAGACGCAGCTCCGACGTGTCCGTGTTGTCGCGCATGGAGCAGGGCGACTAATAGTCCGTCGCGTCTGCCCCGCCGTATAGTATACTGTATACTACGTGCTCCTATCCTACACGCATACTGTAGGAGTATGTAACATCCGACGGGATTATACATTTACGGCCTCTCAGAGTCAGAAGAAACCCTGTGCACAGTACTCCGGCCAGACCAGTTCTCGGCTTCTCGCCTTTAGACCCGTTTAGTTCCACTTTATTTTGAAATTTTTAAGATTACCATCGCATCGAATGCTTTTGAATGCGTATATAGGCGATTAAATATAAATAAAAATTAAAAGCTAATTACAGTTTAGAAGACGAAATTATGAGGCGAATTTAGCTGCAATTAGTATGATTGAATATTTAATTATCGAATATGACGAAAATCTTACGATCTTATTTTTTTAAAAATTTTGCAAACTAAACCAGGCCTACATCACATGCCTGCCGCAGGCTACAGCTACGGTCATTACAGTACTCCAAATCAGGCCTGATTCAACTGTCTGACTGCTGCTACCATTGAAGGCAAACAGAAGTACAGTGCTGACGGAAGAGGAAGGATCCAAGTCAACAGAGGAGGCCAGCGACGCAACTGACAACTACCTCCAGCCTCGGGAGAGCAAACACGCGCCGCGCACAAACAAAACGAACCAATCGCCCCATAAACAGCTCGGCACTCGGCAGCGGCAGAAAATTGAAGTCGCGGTTTAGAGGTCAGCAGGCTGATATCTAGCTTCCTCTTATAAACTACGGTACAATATTTTTTCTTTCCAAAAATCAATCATATAAATCAGGACAAACGGCTTAACAGGAGCCCAAAGCAGACCCCTCGAATCACCATTGAATTTCTTCCCAAGGTCTTATTTAGATTGAGGTTAAGAAATCGAATTTATTAATGACCTGCATTACTTTCGTTTTGTATTTGATAATTATAATCAATCAATGGCTGCTAACAAGGCTCGAAAAGATTAAATCTCGTAATTTACTGATCAAACTATGTAATTAGTTATTTTTTTATCTACATTTAATCTTTCAATGCATGTATCCAAAGATTTGATGTGACGGAGAGAGAGTAAAAAGCTTTACAATCTAGATAAGCCCAAGTTTGTTTTCACTCGTGGCGGCTAGCTGAAAGCGCTAAGTGCTACTAGTGTATTAACAAACATCATCAATCATCTTGAGATTAACAAAAAGAAAAAAAAGAGTTAAATACATCATTAGGTCCATTAACTTTTGGTGATGTGTCATCTAGATCCATCAACTTTCAAACTTTATTTTGGATCCATTAACTTTTAATAGTGTATTATCCAGCTCCATCAACTTTCAAACTGTATTTTTTGGTCTATTAATTTTTGATGGTGTGTCGTCGAGGTCCATCAACTTCTAAATTGTATTTTGGGTCAGCTAAACTTTTAAGCTGGTTCCTTTGTAAATCCATACCCCTTCGTTTAGCGAAAAAGATCGACATGTATGGCAAAAAAAAGCGAGCTAAGTGGCAGTCAGCCAAACATAAAATTTAGTCTAATCTACCCGGCACGAAATTTGAAGGCCCACGGTATGAACACACTTGGTCACTTGACCCAAACAAAACTTCGGACTCCACCGAGCCCAACTAGGACCAATTAATCCACGGGTCCACTGGTTTGGCTAACATGCATGGCACGTCAAAACGGCCACCAATTTGATTCACGTCATTAGGTGCACTTGCAGCACTAAAAGCTAGATAAAAGATCGTGTATCCCACAACTAGATAGGAAACTAATACATGAAAATAATAAAATACTATAGTAGAGGATACTAATCACATGTAGAAAATTCCATTGATGTATCTTGTTGACTTCATTTCTCCTCCTTTCCACACAATAATAAAGGCACTTCTATAAAATATCTTTAATAGCAGTTCAGCGGTTGTCGAATTTTCCATGTCCACAATTATATTTATCATTAAAATAATAGTCCCAAATTTAAGACAAGGGATATTAATGTGAATTTACCATTGCTACATTTGAATTATTACTAGACAAGTCTCCATGAACATCTTGAGGAGCTATGAGACTCATCACCTACTCAGCGGTGGCTATTTTATTTGACGTGTCATATCGATTTATTCATCTAAGCGAATGAGTATGGGCTACGATGAACCAGTTAAAAGTTTAGGTACCTAAAATTACAATTTAAAGTTAATGAAATTAGATAACACAAATATAGTTTGAAAGTTGGACGGAAGGACGCACACATGGCCGAAAGTTAATGGTGGTATTTAACTTAAAAAAGGAACTTTGGTCGGCGCCGACCACGAGGACCGGCCGCCGAGGCCGCGTCATCGGAACCTACCCATATCCAGCGAAGCTTCCGGGAGGCGTTGCGCCCGAACGACGCAGCGCCTCCGGCCGACGCGTGTCGCCGGAGCTGTCTCCCATCGTGGAGGGTCCGGCGGCTGGCACCGGCGCCCGGCCGCCAGCGGAGCTGGGCGGACGAGCAGGCTCAGGCACGGCGAACCCGAGATCCCGTCCCCGCTGGCGCCCGCGCCAGCGCTCGCCTGCTGCCGTGCGGCGCCGGTGCTGCTGCTGTCTGGCCAGCGACGGGCGAGGAACCACCAGCTGCTGCTGCCTCCGGGGACTCAGGCTCCTCGTCCTGCTGCGCCCGTGGCGCGCCAGGAACGACGCAGCCGCGGGCAAGTCGGTCGGCCTCCGCTTGCGGCGGATGATCGCCGAGAGCCACGAGGTGGACCGCCGGGGAGGCTCCTTCCTGCCTGCCTCTGCTTCCCGTCCGTGCCGCTGCTGCCGCCGCCGAAGATCGCTGACAGGAAGGACCGCCTCAGCGCAGCCTGCTTTCCTCTGCCGCCGGTCTCCTCCCGGGCTCGTCGGCGGCGCGAAAGGCAGCCGCAGCGGCGGCGGCCGGTCCGACCTGCGGCGTGCGGAAGAAGAGGAGGTTCGGCTGGTGCTGGTGGTACCCGGACGAGGAGGAGGAGGTCGCGTAAGCGCAGGCATCGGAGCGTCGGTGCTGCACGTACGGCGAGACGGAGCGCAGGAACGCCGCCCGGCCCTTTCCTCGGCGTGGCCGTGCTGGTGCTGGTGCCGCCGCGTGGGCAGGTGTAGTAAGGGGCGCCGGGGGCGAAGCCGCCACAGCTGCTGCTCCCGCAGCCCCCGTCGCTGCTGGCGTCGGCGGCCTGGGCGCGCTCGGCGGCGAGCGCGAGGAGGCGGTCGCGGAGGCAGGGCGCGCACACGCCCACAGGGTTGGCGTAAGGGTGGAGCTTACCTCATCTCCCAGCGCTCATCACGCCGGCCAGCCGCCGCCGCCCTCCGCAGCCACAGCGCCGAGAGGAAGGAGCAGCGGCAGATCGCGAGGCGCAAGAGACTGGAGCAGCGCGGTTGGTTGGTTGGGTTTGGATTTTGGCGTGGCCTTTGTAGCAGCAGCGTTGCAGTTGTACCGCGCTGTGCAGCAGCAGGGGCAGCTCGGATTTTCCTCGGCGCTGCGCTTGCGCCTGTCGGCCTGTGCTGTGCCTCTGCGCTGTGGCCTGTGGGAAGACCGGAAGAGTGGTTGGGCTGGGCGATGGCGCCGTAATGGCTGGGATTTATTTTGGGGAGAGGAAGGACGGGGGTGGGGACTCGGAACGAAACGGTGTGGAGGGTGGGGCCCTGGCGCAGGCTACTCCCGCTAGTCTGGTTCAACTCACCGAACCGCCTCGTCTGGCGATCGTCTGGCGATGGGAGTCCGACGGAAGCTTCTCGGTCCGATCGGCTTATCAGGTATTACATCTCGGTTCTCACCCCATTCGGGGCTGCGTCAGGATTTGGGAGGTGTGGGCGCCCGCTCAAGGTCAAAATTGTTTCTCTGGTACGGTGGTTATGCCGACGATGGGCAATGGAGACCAGGGAAAGCAACATGGGCTTCGATGCCGCGCGACACACACTTCTGTGCGATCGAGGAAGCAAACCATTGATCACATCATCGTCGAATGTTGTTCGCCGCGATGACGATTTGTGGTTAAAAAGCTGACCCGCAGCAGGGCAACTTCGGTAGAGAGCAACCCGGTACGGCGCCATTGTCACGACTAGTGGCGGACACTGGAAACTCTTTGGCCGGCGTCATTTGTAAGGCGTAGACTCCATATTGGCGCTAATCGGCAATCTGGAAAAGAAACGTAATCGCGTTGTTTCGCGGAAGCGACCACATAGATTCCGTGATCAAGGCAACCATCAAACCGAGTGAGCTATGGGTCAGGCCGGTCTGAAGCACCTATATTTGTTTAATTGATGAGTAATAGGTTAGAGAAGAAGTTGACTGGCGGTGGAGTGCGCTTTCGGTGTTAACCTTATAAACCACCAGAGATGTAACAAAACTATTCTTCTAATACAAAGCGGCGTAAATCTTTGCGTGATTGAGAAAAAACTCCGGGTTCATTTTTTTATTAAAAAAGATAAAACAAAATAAAACTCAGTCTTCCTCTCAGAAAAAGTCTCTGCTCAACAATGCTTACCTGATCTTGTCTAAGCACATCTGTTGCGATTTATATAGAGACCATACATTGAGAATGAACTCACCAAAGGAGTTAGATATAATATAATATAAAAATATATAACCACAGATTTGCAAATGAGAAATTTCACACTGACAAGAAAAGAATTGGCAATCACTTGACAGATTCCACCTCAAAGTTTAAACAATTATAGTCCATCGAGCGTAATTCACTAATCCAAAACAAGCTAGCGTACTCTAGGGAAATTACACTGTTTTACATTAATTTACTACGTCTAACAACAAAAGCAACCAACGCTAAATATGTGAATGAATGGCATGCTGATTCTAACATTGCTAAACAGGGGAAACCGTTTAAACGGAGTTATTGCCGGTAGGAGTAGGACGTCCATATGCACGGGATTTATTGCCCCCGTTGTCGCTGACGGACAAAATTGAATACGTCGGGGACAGGACCCATATATATGCTTGGTGAGGGGAAGGAATCAAGGGCGCCGGTTCTTTATCATCTCCACCCTCCTCCCCTTGCGAGGACGTCCTCTTCCTCTCGCGTGTTTTGTTTTGGGATCGGACTCATGCCCCTTCAGGCTCAACCGGCGGTAGGGTGTAGAGTGGTGCGTGTACAGTCCCCTAGCCTCCTAGGTCGATTGGGCTCAAGTCAAACGTCAAAAACGCCGGCACACGCCATGAAACAGTGCCGGTACAGTCGTACAGATTTGTTTGCTGGAGGCGTATACCGTCTCTGTTTGATTATTGCTCTGCATTTTCGAATTCTTCCTATGGTATATTCGTCGGAGTATGCATACCACTCCGTGGATGAATAGTAGATATAATAACAGTGCCAAGTGCTCGAGAGAGATAGACCGACAGGCGTGACGGGAGAAGCTTCCATCCATTTGGGTCCGTGTTCTGGCCCGGACATGCGTACAGGAACAAGGCTTGTCCAGGTTTGGCGGCAGACAACAACAGCAGCTGACAGGGGAGGGAGGAGCAGTTGAATAGTGTTTTCCGAGGAGGATCGGCGGGTGAGGGTGACCGGGGAGACGCCGACAGAGCGCCGGCCCTCCCTCCCCGCGCACGACATGCGAGCAACGACGCCCTCACGCCCGTCTGTCCGTCCGCCGAGGAGGGATGGATCATTGGGGGTGGAGACCGGAGAGGAGCGCGTGGGCGCTGCCCGTGCCTGGTATGCGGCGAGCAGCAGCGCCACGGGATTACATGTGCAACCAAACTACTTTAAAAGCTTTTTTTTTTATTTCCTCGACCTTCGAATATAAGCTGTAAACTTACGTACTAACAGTTGTGACACGACCACGCGAGGCAACTGGAATTATTTTGGGACCTGCCCCGGCCCCGGATCGAACTCGCATCCGATGGTTCGCACACCAGCGAACAAACCGTCCGAGCTAGCGCTCGGTCAGGGGGTGGTCAGCGGCAGAGAAATTATAAGCTCGACGAGGAAGGCCTGCACGAGGAGATTACTCATTACTCGTTCGGTGATCCGGTCCGACCGACCACTCACTAGATGCCTAGACGTGCCTTAATCGACCAACCGCCACATGAGACAGGAGTATATGTGTGCTACTGCTAAGTACGTAATGGCCAACAACTACCGGCCGGCCTATTCTTCACCTTAAAAGAATACTGCCCCCAGAGATAACTACTGGCATGTTCTTTAGTATTTATACGCTAGTAAAGTCCAAAGTGCGGCCCTGGATTTTGTTCAGGCATTAGCGTCACGACCGTGACAGATAACATATAAGCAATTAGTAGCACTTGTTACCACCATCAATCAATATTGGTCGGAATTTTTTGAGCGGCTATTACGCACTGGTACTGTGGATTGGCAGCGATGCCAGTTTGGAACTGTACAAAATGTGGACAGCCGGAACAGCTAATGATCATATCCATGGTGATGGACGTGCTCTAAAAAGCCTACAATCCAATTTGGGTGAGGTTTTCAGCAATGAGGAAGACGGATCAAGGCCTGATTAATACTAGGAGCACATTTATTCTGACTGGCAGGTCATGGTGACAGCAACTTCACCGGAAACACTAGTAGATGACGTGTATGGCTCCTAATTACAATTTCGTGTTCTTAGGACGACCAATCCAGTCTGCTGAAGATGCATGAACTCGTCAAAATCAGGACAGCACGTCATGCGTTTAGCGTTTCTATTCCAGAAGACCTGTTCTACGCGGGAACTCATGGAAGGGCGCACGGCGGGCAAAACCTCCTCTAGAAAGCGTGAATCCATGGCCAGCACGCGAGGATTTCCCGGACGAACCAAAAGGTCAGATCAACGGAATGCGAGTGGGACAAATAAGCATCGCGAAATTGACCAAGGCTTATGCAGGGCTTGACTGACCTGATCCCTGTTTCGGATGGTTCTGCACTGCACGCGTCATCCATCCCGGATGTGGAAAATGTCAGCAATAACGCTAACAAAAGATACTCGTAGATGGCAGACGGGTCTTGCTGGTCCAGCAGGCCGAGAATGTTCAGACGCAATACCAGTATTGTTTATCGAACGGCTCCCAAATAACTTCCTGATTCAATTGCATGGTAATGCTCGCAGCCAACAATGTGGATTTATTCTACAGTGTGTTTGACTAGTGGCAAGTTGCATAAAATATATTTGTCATTAAAAGTCCGAATTCTGCAGTCTACACGACTACACTTAGGCCTTGTTTAGGCCCTTGTTTGAATTCTAAAACTTTTTCCAAAAAGTCTACTGATTAAGCAAAATCACATCGAATTTTGCGATCGTGTATGGCATTAAATGTAAACGAAAAAAAAATTAATTACACAGTTTGGTTAGAAATGCTTGAGAATGACGTTTGAGCTAATTAGTCCACGATTGAACACTAATTCTAAAATAAAAACGAAAGTCTTACGATTTATTTAAATTCCCAAAATTCACGAACTAAACAAGGCCTTAGTAAAAGGCAGGAGAAGAAGAATCTGCATGTGCATCCTACTACTACAGAATCTACGTATCATGAACAAAATTCATTCTCATTCGTGCATACAAGTTTGCACATGGGTTACGAAGGACTGAGAGATTTGCACGTAATAAGAGTTGGGAGTTGAGACATAGATACAACACAAGCAGTCAAGCACACAACTGATATTAACAGGCTAAGATACGAGACAGGTGATCGGTCTAGTAATACTTGACAACCAATGTGCATAATAGCTAGCTGCTAATTCTGCATTAGTCGAATTACAATGTGTCTAATGGAAGACAAGTGTTACCTTCCTCGTGTCCATGACATGGAATCAATCTCGTCGAGCAGACTTGTACAGCTCAAGCCTCTTAAAGCATTGCAACCTGCGTTCCATGAGGGCAGGATCCTCGTCAAGGAGTACTGCAAGTAGCTTAGTCTGCAAAAACAAAATTTATTTACTGGAAAAAAAATGCTAGGAGGAGGAATGAACAAGCTAGAACACAAAGAAAGGTTACTCACATCTTTCCCACCCACTTGAGTATAGAAATCATTAAGCAGGGACACGCTTAGCTTCGCGGACCTGACAGTGGACAACAGACTTGGGGATAGTATTCTTCAGCGTTTCAGATACCATGCCAATGTGAGGACACATTAGAAAACAATCCTCCTGAAATGTGCATCAGTGTAACGATCATCCGAAGGAGCAGGAGGGTTTGCAGTCCTGGAGTTTCAGTTCAGTCTTATCAACTTCCTGTAGGAGCTTGCGGAAGAACTCCACAGTCAAATATACTGACTCCATATCAACCAGCCGTGAAGTAGTTTTCCTGCCATCTTCACGGAATCTCTCAAGGGCCTTATAGCATGCAGCAGCAAGCTCCGTTTGTAGAGTTGGAAATCGTTTTCAACTCCTAAAGATGCAGTAACTTTTTTGTAACTAATGTACAAGGGAAAAGGGTGTAACTGATGCTTTTAACTAAGAAACCAAGGGCCAACCTGAGTCTCCCCAATGGATATCCTCACCAGCTCTTTCAAAACAGAATGCACCTGCAGTGATGTATAAAGACTCTTCAGTTGATGAAAGAAAGTACTAATACAATCAGCACAGGAAGAAGATTTCTTACAGCATCTACAGAAGCTTCAGCTGGACCTCTAAAATAATTGAGAGCAGATTCAATCAAGGCCCGGTACCCTTGCTCAGGAGCAATTAAATGAGGCTGATAACCATCTGCCTGTGATACAACCCGCTTCACATTTTGCACGGAGGTGGCGATCAAATGGAAGCTTCCATGAAGCAGAAGGAGTTGGTTATCAAAGACCCCATAAATTCTATCACCACCAGGTCGTCTACAAATTTTAAATTGCATTTAATATTAAGGACAGCCAGAACAATAATCAGATTGACAGTAAATCAATTAAGAAAAACATTGATATGAGGTTTACCCTCCATCAAGATGTTCTTTAAATATTTTGTCAAATGCAGCAAAGCTCCAGGATGAGGTACAATTGAGCCTGCAAAAAGAATAGCCATGATGTCCCTATGTCCATTTAACTCCAATGCACTTCAACTCAAAATTTCAGTAAAGATTACCCCAGCATCAGAGGCAATAGGTCTACCAAGGTGATCCATCTCAGATTCAAGCTCATCAATAGTTTTGTTTATCAGAGAGGTTATGCTCGAGAATCGTGATCTGATAGCAGCCTCTAGATGCTGAAAGATTGAAGCAGCACTGCATCATGTGCCGTTTTTAGATCACTAACAGCATAAATGAAAGCAATGCAAGATTTCTTGAACCTGTGAAAGAAGTTTAGCAAGATATTCTGAACCCATCCTGCTGGCAAGATGAGAATATTCAGGACTAGAATCAAAGAACTCTTGCTCTTTTTCGCCTAGCAATAATCATGTCAACATTCCTGTTGATATCTGCTTATGAACAGTTCACAATTCCAACCCAGGGATGCTGCAGTCTGTAAGCTCTTCCTTCGAGAACCTAAATGAAATAAAAAGAGGGGAAGTTACAGAGTCAATGGCAATAAAAACAAAAAATTCACACAGAACAAGAGACCACAGAAAGCGTCGTCAAGTGCATTTGTTCCCTTGTCCATTAGATCAAGCTTTGTCAACACACCAAATGTCCTCTCACCTGAAGAAATTTAAGATGATCCTAAGCCAAGGAATTAACTAGAAGCGAATCAAAGGATAGGACTTTGTCAGCATGGAGATTCTCAAATGATAATTAACCTTAATTTTGGAGAAAGTGAAACAGTAATCTAAGTCAAATTACTGACACTTGGAAAACTCCTGAATCATTCCACTTTACTCTTATGTCAACTTCTTACACCATCCAAAGTTGATGATCTAGTAGCTGACATGAGTTTACAGCTTCACGTTCTCTTATTTTATTAGTGTTCACAACCATCATGTTTCCTGGCACTTTTTTAGATAATGTAGTTTGTAGTAATCATATCGCACCCTCTGCATCAGCAGATGCACACAGTGACAAATTTATTACCTCATTTAGAACTTTGCTACATACCATAAAACTAAGATACAGCAAGCCAAGAGTTTGAACACTACTGTGGTGACCTCAACAACAAAATTTTGAATGTTCTGGACTTATAGACATGATAAGGTGACAGATATACTTCAAATGAGGTTTGTTAGCAAGTGTCTTATTTTTCCATTATACAAATGGTTAGGTAACAGGGTAGTTCATTTAGAAACTGGTAGAAGTAACAAGGAAGGGAAGTCTATAATCAGTTAGTACAAAATGCCCCAAATTTGCAGAGTTGGAGTATGGTATGCTTCAACCTGCAACATGCTAACTAACAAATGCTCTTAGGTTCTACCCAACACACTGAAACAAGCAAATGGTCTCTATCCTAAAATGATGTGCATGCAATCATTGTTGGAAATAATCCTGTGTGTCTAGGTGCATGCTAGTGTCTAGGTTCATAGCCTTTACTTTAGCTAAATTTCAGCATGGAGTAATAGGAGTAATAGGCTGATTATTTGGGTAATATTCTGCATTAATTAGGAGGCTATCACAGCCACAATTGTAGCTCTCAGCACTGTATAAAGCTAGGAGGAAAATCAGAAAAAGCTCAAGTCATTCCAGCCACCAAAACCATTGTGTTCGTGTGTATCTTGTGTGTGAGAGTTCTTGGTGACCTGTTAAGAGGCTATTTGTTCACACGAGCACATATGATGTGGACAAGTTTTGAAATGATCAAAGAAAAGGTTTTATTAGACATATGTGAAACGAGAATACACAAGTATTCAAACTCACAATCAAAGTAGGTATCATCAGCTAATAAAAGTAATATACCATGGAAAAACAAGTGTGCTATCTTGATTCATACCAGTTGGATCCACTTCCGGGCAAGCTTGATTGCATCTGATGTTGCTATATCTTGATTGGCAGGAGATATAGCCAGTATAAGACAATTCGGCTGCAAAGAAAATACAAAAATTCAAGACACCTTGTTGATGTGATTGAGAATGTAACCGTATGCAATAAGCAAAGTGCCAAAACATAGAGTAGGTATAGGAAGTTAGGAATTGAATTGAAGATAGAACAGGCATAATCAGGCATAATAATTCAGTCCATGCTATAGAATTCTACCCAGTCTTACACTTAGTAGATCTGCTCGTGAGATCAAGTGTTATAGTTAGATGCTCTTGAATAGACTATACAGAGTATTTCCTCACCATTTCAACTAAAAACATGGTTTAAAATAGTGGACTGCGCCATTTAGCAGCGGCCTCCTCCAAGAGCCATGAAAAGTTATAGCGGATACAACGAAGCTATTTCATTTAGTGGTTTTATAAAAAAATGGAAATTGTCAATTAATTATGAAAAAAAACATGAAACTAACAATATTTCATAAACATAATACTTGAATACATAAAAAATTCTCTAGGATACATGTCCCATGTCTTAACAATCATTCAATAAAAAATATAATATATTCACGGCTATAATCAACATTCATATTCACTCAATTCACAATGAAGAAATAAACTCAACAGTTACTCAATGGCTCATTACAACATTCATTGAGTAAAAAACACAATGAAGAGGCATAGAATTCTATTCATCTACAGCAAAGAGTGGACATTTGACTCAGCTAGCATTAGTGGTGCTAAACAAATTTTGCTGCAAAGACAAATAGCAGTGTTTAGTGGAACCATTTTAAGGTGCAATAGCAAAAGAATTGGCAATATCTTAGAGGTAGGCCCTCTGAAAATGCTCTAGCGCTATTTAGAACCATGAATAATAACAAGGTAAACATCAGTGGCTTTAATTCTATTTTGTATGACCACTAAAGGTGCACTTCTACCAACGATGCAAGTGTTACGCCATTTAATTTAAGAAACAACATGCAAAATATGTCAAGGTCATAGTCAGTTTTAGAGATATGTGCATCATTCATACCTTATCAACATACGACAGCGCACCATGCTTTTTCGATATCCTGAACAATGCTTTCAGGCTGCCCTCTGAAAGAGAGAACATAATCAATGAAACTTCTCCTGAAAAGGCCCACCTAATACAAGAACGTGAACAAAAAAACAATAAACACATTTACATACCTACTGCAACTTTTGTTAGACCCGGCAGATCAATCAATGTTAAGTTGACCACTGCAATAATCGATTGAATTGAGTAAATAAATATATACTACAAAGATTCAGGAGCTCAGAGATGCTTTTTGCATATAAATCAACTGCTCTACAAACTAGTCAACAAGAAGCGCCCACTAACATCAATTTCAATTATTAAAACATGACCAGGAAAACAAAAGGAAACAAAAAACATTGCAATGCAGCTTTTGTCAGAAAGAAGAGATAAAGTGCTATACACATAGCATTCGACTGAGATTTTAGATTCAACAACTAAAAGCAATAGCAATAATCTCCATTTTTCTTTTTCTTGAAAAAAGCAGTGGCAGGTTGTGCCCAGGGCTTAGATACCATGTGGAGAGTATATGCTGAGATGAATTGGAACTGGAGATATTTGCTTTGTCTTTCCAGTCAACCTGTCAGTTTCATCTTGGATTTCCTTCCGCACAAGAGCTGCAGAGAACAATAATTGTTGGCATCTGAGATAAGTACTTCAGCCATTTCCATGTACTGAAAAATACCAAATCCACTCTGAGATCAAATGGCAACTGCTTCTTACTAAGTTTGTGCATTCTACTTTTGAATACATGTTGCAAAGCATGATAAAATGCACATGATATTTGAACTAGCAGCACAACATGGGAAACACAAAGATGATCATGCCATTTACACAAGTCGAATACTTCTTAGACCCCAATGGCAATGGTAGGTGCAACATAGCAAGTAAGGTAAGAAGTGTCATCCTCATCGAGCAGAAATTTTGAAGAGAACTCAAATAGGAGACAATACAATTGCACACTGGCAGAACCAAATTCGTTAATAACTGAATAATAGTAAGACACAGCGTCTGCTGGCAGAAATATAGTATACAATTATTAGTTTCAGTAAACAGTGCATCTTGCGACGGTAAACATGGCCAATCAAGCATTCAATTATACTAGCAATCAACTTACCAACAAACCAATTTCATAGCAGCTTAGGCCAAGAATAAGTGAATAACCCTATATCGCTGAAGATGACGAAGGATGCTTACCGAAATCAGTGAAGCGGCGCTTGGGCATGTGCAGGAACTCGGCGTACTCCTGCACGCCGTCCTCCGTCTTGTGCAGCTGCAGTACGAGTGGCCTACGAGTCACGATCCCTTCCAATCCAAACACAGACCAAAAACCATAAAATTTCGAGCCCAAAAAAACATGATTCAGTGAATGAAGAAGGTAAAAATCTCTTCATACCTGACCCTCGAGGCAGGAAATCTCGCCCCACGATGCTCTCGAGCACCGATGATTTCCCCGAACTCTGTACATGGCCGCCCAATTAAGCGCCTCGTATTTGAACTACGGAACAAAATCCTAGGCGAGCAAGCACCTAGAGGTGACGGAAAGGAGGCGGACCTGACCGCCGACGACGGCGACTGACGGGAGCGCTTCCCAGAGGGCGGCGACATCCCCGCCGCCGTGGTCGCCGAGGACGGTGCAGGCGCGCTGGATGCGGTTCACGAGCACGATCACGTTCTCCATGGTAGCCATCTTCGGGGTGGGAGGAGGAGAAAGAGCTGTGCGGCGACGGAGGGGGGGTGGAAGGTTCTAGAAGGCAGCGGAAGGATCGAGGGGCAGAGCGCCCCCCACTGCCTGCCTGTGTCTGAGGTGTGCGAGCCGAGCAGATAGAGGCGTCGCTGCTGCAACCCGTAACTGCTTCCCCTTTTTCTATTTCTCATCCGATTTTGCCTCGCTCTTTTCCAAGTCGTCGAGCGGGAACTGCTTTGGTTCACCGAAATTATTGAAGAGATTTTAAATATTTATTTATTTCAAAAAAGATTCGTGAGAGAAGGTAAGTAGCAGGTTAGCAGCTGTAGACCATCAATGGTAAAAACGCAGCTGTAGAGGTCCTATATTCATACGGGGCGGGGCAGCTACCATCTGGATGTCCGGCAGCATAACGCGTTCAGAGGCTGCTCCCATTCAAGCGTAACATCATGTCCATCCCACCACGTGAGCGCCCACCAAACCCATGTCACCTGCGACATCCTCAACCTTGCTGCGCCGCGCTAGCCACGCCCCTTTCCCTCAGCGCCGCCTTCCCCGACGCGTCCGGTCGCCGAGCTCGAATTGCCGCAATGAGATAGAGGAAAGGAAGGGAAGGAAAGGGAGGAGGGAGGAGGAGAGGAGAGGCGAGACGCGCGCACGAGGTAGGCGCAAGTCCTACAACATGCCGTTGTTCGTCTGGTCACCGGTGTTATTGCAATATGTGCAACACCGGTCTATTTTTTAAAATATGCAGATGAAACATTTGCAACATACGTTCAAGATAGATGAAACAATTGAAACATGCGTCTAAAACACTTGTAAAAACACCTAAAACACTTGAAAAACCATTTGCAAAACATATGCAACATCCGGATAAAATATTTGCACATATGTGTGAAACATATGCAACATCCAATTAAACACACTTGCAACATCGTTTGAAAAAATAAATGAAACATTTGGGCAGACGCTTACAACATATGTGTATAGCCATTGCAACATATGCAACATCACGATCTACTTTTGCAAGAAATATGTGAAAACACTTGAAACATACGCTTGCAACATGCGCTTTTAGCAAAACCACGACAAAGTGAGCACTCCACGGTGGGATCCGACATTCGATCGTGGCGGAGAAGGAAGATGCAAAGATAGCGGCGGTACGCCATCTAAGCCGACCTAGGCGTGAGTGGCAACAGCGCCGACCGATGCTGACCATAGTACGCGTAGCCACCCCAACGGCTACCCAATCGGGGCATAAGCGGAATGAGAAGCGAGAGGCGTGAGTGGGAGCGCGCGACGGGTGGGGACAAGGAAGCGGCGATACGAGATGGGTCGTGTATGACGGGAAGCGTGGCGACAATGACAAAGCAAAGCGTGTGGCGGGGAAGCCTTGACAGTAGCTGAGGCGGAGTGGACGCGCGGCGTCCAAAAAGGACGGACCTCCGTGCCCTATCATTATCGATATTCATATACATTACTATTGATGTGACGAAATTTAAAAAAAATGAAAATTAGCTGCAGACACTGTAAGTGGCTTAAAATCGAGCATGTACAAATCGCATGCGTCCCTTCTTGTAAACGACTTGTTCTTTTCTAGACCTTCAACAACCCTCGGCAAATTCCCGTCTTGTACTCTCGTTTGCTAGAATTCGCAAGGATAGTTTCGGAACGAAAGTTGAGACGGCGGGCGGATAAGGACAGTGGGGCCTTGTCTAGTGGATGGATAGAGACATGACAGTTTGTTGAATGTCTTTCAAAATTTCTCCTCAGATTTGAAACCTTTGTCGATTGCATGGTGGGCCACCCTAAACTATCAAATGGGCCAAAATTAGGTCAAAAGGAAACAACAACGACCCCAACCATATATCCACGAGAAGAAACCATGGAAAAAGTTCACATTATCTCATCAACTTTTGCGGCTTTTCCTCCCTAAACTCTAAGACCGGTTAAACCATCTCCACAATTTTTTAAAACCGTTCGTTTCACCTCCTTACTGGTTTAAAAGGCGATTTTGTTTTTTTTTTTTTTATTTATTTCGGCTAAATCTTTGAAAAATCATAGTAAATCATAAAAAAATCATAAAATGAAAACATAGATATGGCATTAAAGCAAAATTGGGCCTGTGTAAGAAAAGAGAAATTGGGCCCAAACAAGGCCTTTATATTGTGAAACAAGAAACGAGGCCTTTATATAGCTGCCGGCCTTAATAACCTTTTGGGCTTCCATTTTTTCTTTGTGCGATGAGTGGAGTTAATTATTTGTTCTCCCCTCGTTTAAAATCCTCTTCCATTTTTCTTTTGTGTGATAAGTGGGGTTAATACATGTTTAAAATCCTATTTAAGTTTCTATTTCTTCAAACGACATGATCCTTTGTTTGCAATAAAAATGTAAGCCATAAAAAGTAGATCATTCTCTTCAATCCTAGAGCAGTTTTTTATAGCACTTTTATTTATGAGCTTCGATTCACCCCCATACATACAAACATGTTACAAAACACGTACAGGCGTGATTACACAAGATAGAAAAAGATCTTTCCTCCATTCTACTCGATGAAGTAGAAGCGCAGGAAGGTCGGTATGCGCGTGTGCCCAATCAGACTGATCAGTTCAGTTGGTTGTCGCGCTTGAGCTTCTTTTCGGCCAGCATGCCCTCGATGGCGGCCTTCCAGACCTTGCAGTGCGTCTGGTGCTCGAACAGCAGCTGCACCGTCACCCCTTCCTCTGACGTGATCAGCGCCACCGGGAACGCCGGCCGCCCCTCCACCACCGTCTCGCCGCCGCCGTCTCCAACCGCCGAGACCACATCTGAAAATCATCGTCGCCACCAAACGGCAGATGAGCAGATAGATCAGTCGGTGGATGGAGCCGGTATCAAGTATCAACACAGTATGCGGCCAAGCCGCTGGGAGCCAAATCACAACAGCGACGCTAGTACCAAGGTACAAACAGACCAATCGTGACGGGACTGGACCGGCCCTGGAAGATTGATTGGGTCGTTAGAGACAAGCGTGTCGGCAGGGGCAACCGGCCAAACGCCAAACGGCTCAGGTGTTACGGTGCAGTGACGTCGCGGTACAGGCAAGCGCCTCGTCGTCGTCTTCCCCGGACCGGCCGGCCAGCCGAGCGCGCGGCGACACAGAGTGCGCGCACCCACGCGCATGCACGCGCGCGGCGACGACGCGGCAGCGGAATAGCGTTGTGAGATGACTGCTTGCACGAGCTGTTACTTACAGTCCTTGAAGGTGGCGAACGCGCCGTGCAGGCGCTTCTTCCCCAGCCGCAGCACCACCGCTGCGCCGTCGCCGCGCCGCGGGAAGACGGACACCGTCCTCACCCGCACCCTTCCTGCACATATAGGCACCCAAGCAAATACGCAGACAGTAATCAGTTGCAGGGTCAAGCTACACACAATAGCGATGCACAGCTACTACCACAGAATAGATGCATGTCGTCTCTCACCACAAGGCAGACAGACTCTGAGAGTCGTGCCCTTCTGGATGCCAGCGCTGACGCTCATGGCCATGGCGTTGCTGCTGGTGCTGGTGCTGATTCCCCTGAGGTCAGCTGCCCTTTGCTTCAGCGTCGCGGCTCCCCTCAAACCTGGCAGAAGCATCAGACACGAACATGTAATCAGTTCCCCTTCATTCTGAGTTTGTCACGTTAAATTTTGGGCGTGGTTTGCCGGTGCTACATGTGGCAGCGGAAGCAGTGAGGGTGAGCAGCTCGGCGGAGGAGCGGCTCTCGAGGCCGGTCCTCACGGCCGACGTGACGCGGCCGCGGTTGGCGCCGGCGGTCTCCGCGGCCTCAGCGCACACGGTGGCCACCAGCGCCGCGGCGGACGCGAGCACCGCGCCTAGCCTCCTGTCGCCAGCGCTGGCCGAGGCCGCCGGCCTCAGGTCGCACGCCGACACGATGCCGCGACCGCCGCAGCGAGCTGCGCCACCGACACGGCAGCGTGCGCCTGCGCCGTGTGCAGCCGGAGCTCGTCCTCCGCCTTCTCCGCCGGCTTCCGGTGAGTGGCACGCTGTCCGGCAGGAAACCACGCAGCATCGCCTTCATATTTCCAACTTTGAGCTGCAAAAAAAAAAAAAAAAAAAAGAAAGAAAGAAAGAAAGAAAGAAAAGGAGCAAGCGAATCAAACAAGGCAGTTATTGTACCAGTTCCGACAAGATATCAGCTGTGCTATCCTGTTTGTAATAACAACTGGCTAGTATCTTGTCCTTACTCCTTACTTACCCAGGCAGGCTGGACGAGCTTGTACCGGCGCTGTCCGCAGTTAGGCCTGCCGCCGGCTACAGGTCTCTGTCAGGCAAACCAGGGATCATCATTAACACTGGGGCAATAGTTCACTGCTGAGACGTGAGCCCAATGGCTGACTTACACATGTCTGATTGAACAATTGGTTTGTTGTTCCCCCATTAAAACGAACCGTGCCAAGATGCTTTTCTTTGTCTTCGCCTCCGTCTCCTCTTGCTTCATCTGGCTCTGGGTCCTCCAGCGATGATCCCAGGCTCTTTATTATATTACAATAGATAAAAGTAACCGTGAACAAAAGAGAAAACATTCTGCACACTAAAAAAAGGTGAAAAAAGATGCGTTTTTTTCTTCTAAGGAAGATCCATGCAGTAATAAATAGATAAGACTGAAGTGAAGCGTTACTGTAGGTTGTGCGAAGCATTATTTTGTATGTGGATTGTGAAACAATGGAGTGGCTTGAGAGAAGATGTCGCCACTCGGTTGGTGAAAACTGAAAAAGACATAAACATACACTGGGGGAGAGTATTTGGAAGAGATCCGAGGAGGAGGGGCTCCATGTCCGAGAGAGGAACTCCATGGCCTGCTCAGGGATGACTGGCATCTCTTCCAGGTGGCAGCACTTAGAATGCCGTGACTTCCCTTTACAGCGGATGTCCGCCTTCTGCGCATCGATCGGTGCGCTCTCTGCCTGTTTGAACATTCAGCAATGGCTATATATATTCACACCAAATGAAACAAATCTACAAGAGAATGATGCAGCAGCATGATGCTAAAAAAAAAAACTCAGTATATATATGTAGGCACTAGCTAGGAACTGATGATCAGAAGTTCAGAACAGCAGTTTAGTCCATCTCTTAATTTGTCACAAGATGCAGTTATGGCAGAGGCATAAACAGTTCTGAAAACTTAAAACTAGTCAGGTTATAGTAGCCTACTAGCCTTAGCCGACATCTATGGTCAGTTTCTATTATATAACTAAAAATCATGAAGCAAAGGTTTTGCATGATCACCAACCATTTGACATGACAGTGGATGGCATCTCTGGAAGGAGGCCATCCCAAACTCCACCCCTCGCTTGAAATGCTCCATCAGGGCTGCTCAAATCAGGCTCGTGGCTGCACTGAGCGATGCAACAGAACCGGATCAGTGAGGAAGAAGTGATGAAAAAAAAGATCACCCTAACACCGTCTATTTGTAGTTGATATATGAGGGGGCAACTTCTTGTCGTCCACTAAATGTGATATCAAAATCCTAGCTACAGAATAACTCCACTGTTTTGCGATTCGCATTTGTTACTCTGGACAATCCACTAGGAAACAACCAGTAGAGAACAATCAGAATTATTGAATCAGAAAAGGCCGGATTGCCTAATTGACTGTAGACACTAGACACAGTATGATTTGAGAACTTTGTTTCATGTGTGACGAGTCTGCTTTCCTATATCAAATTTGACCGGAGGAAGCTATATAAAAGTAACTGTTTCCTGCAGCTTTCGTTCATGCGTGGCTGATCACTGGAACTTTTCAAGTCTAGAACAGTTACAGACTTTCCAAGTCTATAATGACTGCAAAGACAAATGTTTAGAGGATTTAACGATGGTATCTATGGTGTTCAACTAATTTTACAAGGAAATAAAGAAAATAATGAAACCAAAGGAGCAGATAGGGACAGATGGGACTACAGTAGCAAGCAGATGAAAGGCAGCCTGAAGATAAGCAGTCCAGAGAGAGCAAGAGCTTACTTTAGCAGGAAGCCCTGGGTGCACTGATCTTGTGACACCTGCATGGCTCCAAGTCTTTATATTGTGAGAACATACGCAAAAAAGCTGAAGCATGCGGGTTTACAATGCACCAAGAGTACTCAGAAGGATTCAGTATTATAATTTGCATTCCCACGAAATCTTGATGTATATCGCTTCCATATCTCTTTCTGGGTTGAACTTCCCCATTGAGAACTTGTGGTACTCAAGGTAGACTAGTAAACGGCGATAATGACTTGAGCACATTGCTTCTTTTGGAATGGACCTTGCCAAAACTAAGCAGTTAGAACTAGAGTAATGTGGGGGGGCCAAGGAGGTGGTCCTGCTAATGGCAATTTGACATGGCGTATGATTGCCACTTATAGCAAATGAGTATACAAAATATGTAACGCCGTTCGCTTGACCGAGAAAAAAAAAGTTGTAAATGAGATGCGCATCATGTGCCATATATACGTGGAAATCTTCGAACAATTTCTAACAGGCACTCGATCGATATAGAGAAATTTACAAGACGGTAATGATGATTGTGATGCTGGATGAAGCATGGATTAGCTAGCAATGATTGTAAATGAGTGTCTAGCCAAAAGGTGAGATAGCGCCATAACGATAGCTTCGGCAGAAAGCAATTAACTAGTAATCTCCGGTGTACTACAGGGGTAATCCATGATATATTCACCCAAGTAGGAAACAAAATGTATACATCTGGCAGGACATGTGCAGTGGTGATCTTGTTATTGTAAAGGTTCGAACTTCGAAGCTTAATTCCTACTTGTGGTATATAACTGATATGTGAGGTGGGTGGGATCAGTAATCAGTTGAGACCTGGTATCATCGATCAGTTGCAACCCGGAAGACTTGTGAAACCGAGGGGCGGGTGACTCATTTATCTAAAGACTGAAGCACTGATGTTAATAGGAGTTCATTGCATTGGATGGATCAGCGACAAGTGATCCAGCGATTAGGGCGAAACCACATGCTCCCGCGCCCCAATCGACGCGCATCATGAAGATCAACTTCTCCTAATTGTCGAGTTCTTTAATCTCCTAACATGGATTATAGGAAAGAAATGAAGGCGGCGTGAGGAATCAAAGAACAGGAGGAATAGACGTACTGACCTTCCTTCTTCTCCGTTTGGACAGGATCAGATGTTCAGAAGAGGGAGGCCCCCCCTGGGGAGAACCTCTCTGCTGCTGGGATCCATGAAGTGACCAAGATGAAAGAAAGCAAGCAGCGTTACACATGTAAAACCAATTTCTAATAGTCGTTGCCGTAATCGCGGCTTTTGTGGCACGAAATCGTGTGGCCGTTTTCGAGAGAGATCCGGGGCCGCCCACACGGCCATGATGGACCGACCGGTGTGTTGTCCTCTTGACTTTTTATATATATATATATATATATATATATGAATCCTCGTTATCGCATTCTTGTAAGAAGCGATCGTAAATTTTTTCGGTATAAAGATATTTTTCTCTCACATAAACCCAGCCCAAAGTGATCTTCACTTAACCAAAGAATTTAAACAAACCAGTCGACCGAACAAGCTGCCTGTCTCCAAAAGACGGGCAGCGGATCGGGCCACGTCACCCGTTTACCCGCTAGCCGTTGGATCGACCGTTCATGCGATCTGGTCCGTCCGATTACGAGTCGGTTCGGGCGTCGACCCGTAAAGCCGCGAACCTTCCGAGGGTTGCCCGTCCTGCAGAGGAAACAGAGCCGCGCGGCGCAACCGCGCTCGACCTAGCCGTCCTCCGCCGCCCCCGCACCTCCCTCGTTCCGACGCCCCGCACCTCCCTCATCCCGACGCGGCCCAGTGGGCCAGCAGCCCCAGCGCGGGCGGGGTGCGTGCGCGTCGTTCCCGGTGACCCCGGCGCAGGCGAGGTACGGGCGCGGCGACCCCGGCCTATCCGGTCTCGGACATCCCGGCGCGGACGGGGGCCCCAACGGCCCCTGCGACCCCCGCGACCGGCGTTGCGCGCGTGGCGGCTCTGGCCACCCCGGAGCGGGCGGCGAGGGCAAGCACGGTGGCTGCGGCCACCCCGGCGCGGGCGTGAAGCTCGAGCGCTACAGCCACGGCGGCCCCCCCTCCCACGGCGACCCCGGCGCGGCGTCCCCGTCGATGGAGCGCTCGGTCCTCGCAATGAAGGTCTCGGTCGTCCAGCGCCGCTAGGCAACACTCCAGCCGTCGTTCGGTCTCCCAGTCCCCCTCGTTCGTTGAAGGATCATACTGAGGTTCAATCCAAGCTGACGAACAGAATGTCTCCCCACACGCAGCAGCCCCTCATGGTGTCTTCTTCTTCAATTTGGTAAGGGCTCGTCTTCACCTTTGTGTTTTTCCTCTTGCTCATGTGGTGCTTGTCCTCAATGATGCATGCTGAAGCTTGAGTCAACCATTTATAAGACTGATTTTTTTGTCAATCTTGGTGGGATGGCTACAATCAATTTGCGAAGAGATGGTTATAAGACTGATTTTTTGTCAATCTTGGTGGGATGGCTACAATCAATTTGCGAAGAGATGGCTTGGACCCTGCACAGCAGCAAAAACCAATTCTATGTGCACCTGCACCTTGACAAAACTGTTTCCCAGCTATAGCATTTCCTGGTTCGATTCGTCTCTTCCATTTTCGTTTGAACCTCTTCAATACAATAAGGGCCTATTGATGTGGATGTTTAAAACAGATATTAGTTCATCCTTGATACAGTAGTTTTTAAATTGATGTATCTTTTTTTTTAATATAAATTACAGCAGATCAGATGTGGAATGCCAGCCGGTGATGAACTGGACATCGACGACAACTATAGCGCACAGGAGATATTCGACAAAATTCCCATGAGGTAAACAGCACAGCCTTTTGTCTCCATGAGTATACCATGAATCAAGGCATGTTGGGGCTGTCTTTGTGATCTTCAGCGTGTTCGGCTGGACTTAAATTTTCACTGTGCATATTGAAATTTTAGGAGAGAAAAAACGTCTTACTGAAAACCATAGCCAACCAGCTGGCCATTTATGGCCAGCCGAACACGCTGCTTGTTTGCAGTACTGGTTCTAGCCAGTCCTCTTTGTACTCAGTGTATGATAGCTACTAATGTGTGTGAAATGTCTTTGATACCTACTATTTATGATTTAGGAACTAGTAATAGCTTGGTCACTGTCCTGGACTAGCTTGGTCACAATTTCTTAGGTGTGCAAAGAGAATACTATATTTCAGTTCTTAAATAGCTATTTGCTTTTCTATTCAGTTCAAGCAGCACTTAAATACTGATTGAATTCAGGCACAAGGTGTTTGATATGTCTGTCATGACTAGGTAACAACAACAATATATATATATATATATATATATATATATATATATATATATATATATATATATATATATATATATATATATATATATGTTTTTATCAGCTCTTTCGTTTTGGCTGTGGCTTGTCGATATCGATCGTAAATTTGCAATTTGAACAGTATTTTTCTCTCACACAAACTAGCCAGCAGTACTACTTTATGAACCAGCCAACCGAACATGCTTATACTCCTGGGAGTAGTTACTCCCTCTTCTAATCGGGTTTGAAAGCAACCACGGGATCCATTAGTCAGGCGCTACAGCCTCCCACAGTCCACCTTTTCAAAACGCATGCATGTATGGGAACTTATCTCCTCCTAGATTTCAGGTGATGGCTTCATGCCACATATAAAAATATTGTTTATTAAGCATAGGGATAGCGTATATCATTTTTTTGCAAGTATATGTATATACGGTAGTATGCGTTCATACTTTTTTGAGAGAGTATGTCCATATACCCGAAGACAAGTATAGTATGTTGGCCTGTTCGTTGGTTGGTTTCTGGGCTGGCTGGTGCTAGTTTATTGTGAGAGGAAAGCACTGTTGGCTGGCTGGTTTGGGCTGGCTGAAACCAACAAGCGAACAGGCTGTGTGGATACGTGCTAGGTAGTATGTCTGTATATATATACAGTAGTATATGCATTCATACTTTTTAATAATAGTATGTGCACATACACGTACAATAATAGAGTATGTACACATACTACAAGGTCATATATTAAAAAATATGTAGTTTTGATACATGGAGTAAGTACGTATGTGCACATACTACATGTACAGTAATCGAGTATATACACATACTACAAGGTGGAAAAGCTAGTATGAACTAGTACTTTTGCCAAAAAATAGGGTATGGAAAATACTCTTTTGAAAAAAGAAACAAGCCTGACATACTTTTTTGACGAATGAGAGTATATGTATATGTAGACACATGGAAGTTTGCTTACTATATGTACATACTTTTTTGACAAATGAGTATACGTATATGTAGATACCTTTCCGATTCATACATTATTACGAGTATATTATTTTACTACGGCATTTATCTCTCAGCTTGCTTTTGGTCGCCGGTGCACCGAATGCTTCGTGGTCGTCGCAGGGATGAGCCATGGACACGCGGACCGGCGGACGACATAGGCGAATGCAGACGTAGCTTCCTCGAGATGCAATCTGCTACCTGGTTCATAAAGAATATAAAATGAGAAACTAGCGGGTATAGATCGACCAACGAGGGATGCAGGAAACTGAAATCATATAGATGTATAGATGCATGGGTGCATACTATACTATACTGAAAAAGGAACACTAGAATGTAAGGCGTACAGGAGAATCATCGTTGGCATGATGCAGAACCACATACGACGGCAAAAGTTGCGGCCACAAAGGTTGCTGAGTTACGGATCTGCAAGGTGCAAGGAGTTTATTAGATTGGAATAAACAAATCGATTACTGCATTAAGGATTATGCCTGGATCCCATCGACACATGTTCCTAATTACAGAGAGAGAAATTAATTAAATGTGATGCCTAGGCACCACGGATCTGCATGCCACGTTTCCTGCCAGCTAGGGGCGATGCCAGCAGATGAATTAGGGGAGCAACTCGAAAACCTGAATTTAATACTGGTCAGAAAGGAAATAATCAGAGCGTGTTCGAGTAGTTCATGTATATACGTATACTACCTTTTGCTAATTTCGATATGTAATCCGTTGGCAGATCGGATTCTTGTTTTTACCTGATTGTCTGGTGGTCAGTCGCCGTCGCCGGAGAAGAGACGCCAGCCTCGTATCCATCTCAGCAGCCTAT
Source organism: Miscanthus lutarioriparius (assembly GCA_904845875.1). NCBI lineage: Eukaryota > Viridiplantae > Streptophyta > Magnoliopsida > Poales > Poaceae > Miscanthus > Miscanthus lutarioriparius. The sequence goes on from CAJGYO010000566.1 coordinate 27,454, forward strand.
AGTCGTCGCCGAAGAAAGCGGGTGCTGCCTGGTGATGAAACGAGAGAAGGTTTTTTGCCCTTCCACTGATTCAGTCGGCAGATATCACAAAATCGACGTCGTCCCCCTCACCTACTATGTTCATATCAACCAGAATGAATCAGAGATTAATCTTGCCTCGTTAAATAATTAACTTTACCCACGGGGAGATTTGGAGGGTTCGTGCTCATGAATGGAGGGCGGCCGCAGGTCAGTTTCCGTTCCGATCGGAAAGCGACGGATGGGACGGCTGATAGATATGTATTTATATTCAAAATTCAAGGTATTAACGGGTCCGCTTCTTTAACCCGCTAATGAAACCCTTAGCACCACATTAGAGGGTCGGTCGATGTAAATCTAGGTGGGAGTAGTTACTCCCAGTGAGTATAATTTTTTTTCATATATATATATATATATATATATATATTATATTCAGTAGCTAGCTATAAAATAAGTTATTCTGTAGCCACCTTCATTTACGATAATTTTATATACTAATTTATAATAATGTCAATACATATTTACGATAGTTGCGTTACTATAACATGTGGAGATATTTATCATAACATTATAGTAAACCACTTAGCAAGAGGTTACTATAATCTCATAAATTAATATAGTCATTATCGTAACTTAAAATGGCTACAGAATAAGTTATTTTTTTAGCCTGCTATAGGTAGTCTTTGGAAGTAGTTACTCCCTCCTCTAAACCACGTACGTAACTACGTAAGGGTGCCGCACTCCCTTAGCGGGTCATCAAGTCGAACCCTCTAAATCACGTATACGGTGGACGACGGGAAACGTGGCATGCAGATCTGTGATGCCTAGGCATCAGATTTAATTTCTCTGTCTGTGATTAGGAACATCCGTCGATGGGATCCAGGTATAGTTGAGAAAGTCCTAATCCTTACTGCAGTAATCGATTTGTTTATTCCAATCTAAACTTGTGGTCGCAACTTTTGCCGTAGTTTCTCATTTATATTCTTTATGAACCAGGCAGCGGATTGCATCTCGAGGAAGCTACGGCTCATGTAATCCATACTTTTCAGCTTGTTTTTTTAGGTAGAACAGTGTTTTTCTCTTACAATAAATCAGCTGAAACAATATTTTTCTCTCACAACGAATCGGTCAGAACAGTGCATTCACCTATGTCGTCCGCTGGTCCACGTGTCCATGGTTCATCCCTGCCGACCACGAAGCATTCGGTGCGCCGACGATCAAAAGCAAACTGAGAGATAAATACTAGTAGTAAAATAATATACTCGTAAATAATGTATGAACCGATACTCCTGTCCAAAGAAAGGTATCTACATATACATATACTCATTCGTCAAAAAAGTATGTACATATACTAAGCATACTTCCGTGTATCTACATATATATACATATACTCATATGTCAAAAAAGTATCTACATGTACATTCTAGATAGAGTATGTACTAATACTGGCTCCTGTCAAAAGTATGTACGCGTACTAGCATCGATCGTGTCAATGTTTGTGTACTGATACTCGTGTCAAAAAAAGTATGTCCACGTACTAGCATACTATTTTTTCTCCTAAAAACGGTTCGTATACTCTATAATAAAATTCCATGAGTATATGGACGTACTCCCAAATATACGCCCAAGTATATGGATATACTAAAATAATCCCTTGAGTATATGGATATACTCCCAAGTACAAGTATAGAAATATACTCATTTTCTTATTAAGTATGTGTCCATACTTTATTCACACAAAAGTATATACGCCAGTAATGAATTTAGTATCCACTTTATTTAAAAGAAGCTAACAAACTCACGCCACAAAATATGGATGTGTAACGTCTAGTGGCCTCTCCGTGTGCATGCAAGCGTGCACTGCAATTAGTCAAAAAGATTAGTGCTTAGCAGGTTTTGATGGTGGACATGTACCCAATAAACCTAGTGGGAGTAACTACTCTTGGGAGTATAGAAAACTCATATATATATATATATTCTTTTCAATCTGTTGTGTAGTGTAGTTTTTTTTAATCCTGTGTAGTGTAGTTTTAGACCACGGTCTTGATGGTCCAGGTAGTGTGTGTGTATATATATATATATATATATATATATAGTTTTAGACCACGGTCTTGACGGTCCAGGTAGTGTGTGTGTGTGTATATATATATATATATATATATATATATATATATATACACACACACACACTACCTGGACCGTCAAGACCGTGGTCTAAAACTACACTACACAGGATTAAAAAAAAACTACACTACACAACAGATTGAAAAGAAATAGTCGTTTTTTTCTTTTTATTTATTAAGAGAAGAAGTGTGCTTGTAACGCTCATACGAGGTATATATATCAATTTAAGAATAAGACATCGCATACGTCATGACACAAACTAGCATACTAAGCAGCAACCCAGTTATCCTATATGCAGATCTGCTAACGAATAAGGTACTAACATAATAATAACAAATCCTATCAACAGATCCATAAGGGCAGTTCCAATGGTGTATTGATGATGGTTTCTATCCTCATTAAATGACTTACCACGTAGGCAAAACACTGACATGACAACGTAATTAATGAAAAAAGAAAGCAAAAATCATAGAAATAGTTTCCTCATGAAGAAATCAGGTCTTCTCTTGACCTAATGCACCAAAAAACCATGAAATCGATATTGGGGAGAAACCACCAGTTTCTAGGGGGCTCGTGCCGCACTCCCATTGGAGGAAGAAGATAGAGTTGGGAGAGAGAAAGAGAAAATAATTATTACTCATAGAAACCATGGGTTGAAAAGCAGTACTTTTTTATGCGGTATCTATGTTATAGAAACTACTAGTTTCTTTCATTGGCACTGCCTTGACACACATAGCCAAATGCGCCTAAGACGAGTTTTGAAGACCGATTCACCTTCCTATTTAAGTTGAGCACATTCCTTGTGGGTTTCCCACTAATCCCACTCCCGCATAGGGTCTTTGAAATTCCTTTGATTATTAATTGCTAGACTAGATGTGGGCGAAGCCCAATTAATCCAACAATCCCACAAAATTTTAAGGCTCCCAATGAATGCTCTTAGTTCTTGACATTGTTTGATATGCAGGTGTTTTCGATGAAGACTGTTAAATTGAACATCCATCTAGAAAAGGGGTTAGATTTATCCACAACTGAACAATGGACAATGACTTAAAATGATAGTTTTGTGTTAACAAGCTTAACCCAATTCCATTATCGGTACTATGCCTTAACTGGATCGTGCAATGATGCTATGTTGTATTGTTATTGTTGGAAGTTGTCATGTGTTGGTGCTCACCGTATGATCTGAGGGACCTGAGCACTCACTAGATCATCCGGTGATATTTACTGCTGAAAAACAACCAACGACTACACATATCTTAGAGGCTTAGGAAGTATTAGAGAACATTAGTAAGTGATCATTTGAAGATTAAAGATTTGCTAGTGTTGTGAGTAGCAAGCATGCATCTCTTGGCTAAGATTTTGATCAAGTGAAGATCAATGCTTTGTTACTCTTGGTGTTTGCCAACACATATACAACTTTGTGTTGGTGAAATTGGTGGCCTTCTATTGGAGGAGATTGTTAGGAGATCCAAGTGCTCTGTGCTTGGTTTGACACTCGCTAATTCGGAGTAGAGAACATGTACTCCTAGTTGATACCCTTAGCGTGTGCTCCAACATAGACTAGGGGGTCTATCACACCTCAAGACCACGAAAATAAAATCTTGTAGTAATGTATCCTCCTTACTTCTTGCATTTCATACTTGTTCTTGTATCTCTTCGGATTAGATTGCAGGGGTTTCACCTACAACAGGAGACTAAGGATACCATCCTTTGGAAGTGGACTCCTAATGGAAAATATTCTACACGCTCAGCCCGTCAAGCACAATTCTATGGGGCAATCAGGTGTTCCAACACCAAACTCATCTAGCAAGCTTGTGGAAACAAATGCAAGTTGTTCGCCTAGATCCTAGTCTAGAACAAGGTTCTCATGGCTGACAATCTTACCCCTATGCAATGGAACAACAGAAACCAACCATCACTATGCCCCCTATGCAATGGAACAACATGTCTGTTGTGCCCTTTGGCCCAAATGGTTTGGACCCAGGTCGCCACCTAGGAGCAGCTAGAGATTCCACGGAACGCCAACCCGACAAACTTTGATAGCATTATGGACTGGTTGGAAGCTGTAGAAAAATCAGTTCACAAGGACCTTAGGTGGAGTTTCATCGGTACGGTGATCTACACTATGTGGAATCTATGGAAAGAGCGCAATCGACTAATTTTGTAGAAAAAGAGCCATTCCGTTTTACAGGTGGCAGAGAAAACAAAAATGTGCTTATTGCAGTACAGATGAGCTTTCTAAACCCACGTGTAGGAGTCATTTTTGGCTATGGGGAGGGGCTTCCTAGGTTTCTCTTTTCAGAAAATTAAGGAGATGCGGCCTGCCTTCTTTTGGCGAGTTTGTTGCCACATTTTTGTATATAAACTCCTTTCTTTTTAATTAAAAGGTAGAGCTCATATCATCAAGTTCAAAAAAAAAAAACTTGATAACGCATTCTTATGTGCTCGAAATATTTAGTGACAACCTAGGATTAATCTTGTGCTAGTGTGCTCTCTAGTTGATATCTCCTTGCGTGCTCTCTACTTGATATCTCCTTGCAGATTAAGGACGTTATTTATAGTGTGATCTTTGCTAGCGACATGGCTTAGTGTGAGTGTGATTTTTTTTTGAACCGGAGGTAACCCCATTTCCATTATCACTAACGGAAATACAGCATTTTTGAGACATTCCAGAAAGAGAAAGAAACAAGGCCCAAGGCAGACCTACAACTACGGACTCTAACAGACAAATTCTATCTAGATAACCAAAAGCCTACTTCCTCTGTCCTCAGATACAATGCATTCTGGCCATTTTCAGACAAAATAAGAGAGAGTGCAATAGACGCATGTACCCCTCACTTGCCTTCCTGGCCCCGTTCGGCTTGCTGAATTTTGACTGAAACTGGTTGAAAAACACTGTTCTGGCTAAATTGTTGTGAGAGAAAAACACTGTTCCGGCTAAAAAAAGAAGCCGAACAAGCCGGCTTCTAGGTAAGCCGAACGGGGCCGTATTGAAATCTGATTCTTTTTTCGCATGATTAAAGGGTGAACTATTAGTCTCCTTATACAAAATATGGCAAGTACATGAATTACTTTCTTTATACGAAATAATCATGTATTTTATTTAAGTAAACATTATCTTTTTGTTCTCCGATTATCTTCTTGTTCCCCGAATGTATTATATTTAAGTACAAATTTTAAATGCCAGAATGCATCTTATTTCAGGACGGAGGTAGTATAGCAAAGATGCTACTTGGGCAACAGACCAGGATAAGTTTGTGAATCAACACTGAGTTAACTACATGAACCATTTCCCAGCAAAAGCTAAAGTAGCCATTCTGATAGCAGAAACCACAGCAGGAGAGCTTCTCATCCCTTCTTGTTGTCACCATCTCCATCCTTCAGCTGCAGCTGCCCATCCTTGCTTATCTTCTTGCCCAGCGGAGAGGTTGCAATCTTCAGCATTTTGTTTACTCCAGCTTCAGGGGCTTCCTTATCAATTTCCATGAATAAACCTTCCCAGTAATTCATGAGGGCACATGCATGGCATATGATTGATATAGGATTTAATAAAGGTTTCCCTTCAAAACACACTTTGCTCCTAGCTTTCCAAATAGCCCAGCATATTGCTGCAATTTCAACAGTATGAAATTGTTTTCCTGCAGGTAACCATGTATCACACCAAATCCAGCATCGTTAAAATGATCTGGGAACATTATTAGCACCAATACATCTTGCAACAATAGCCCACACAGCTTTTGCTGTGCTACATTAGAAGAAGAGGTGAGACAGAGATTCATTATGACTGCAAAAGTAACAGGATGGATCACCTGCCCACTTCCTCTTCACCATGTTATCTTTGGTTAAAACTGCATTGTTCAACATAAGCCAAAGAAAAATCTTGATTTTGGCTGGGACCTTACCCTTACCTTTTCCAGATCTTCTTATGATATAGGCCATATTCATTTACAGTCATAGCATTATACATAGACTTAACACTAAAACGACCATTATTTCCAAATTTCCAAGAAACAGTATCTCTGTCACTTGTGACATTAATATTTTCCAAGTCAGTCAAGATCTTGTGCCAATCTATCTGCAAATTATCAATTAACCACCTGGTGAATGTTATCCCATGAATATCATGTTTCACTTGATGCACTATGATGCTTTGCTGTTCATATATTTTGAATAAGTCAGAAAATAAGATGTAAAGTGGTTTATCATACAGCCAGGAATCTTTCCAAAACAACGTGTTTTTTTCCATCTTTGATGATCATTTTCCTTCCTTGTAAGTATACATCCTTGACTTTTAAAAGATCAGCCCAGATAGCTGAGTAAGTCTGTTTGTGTTTCACAGTACAAATTGACTCAGTTTTGAGATATTTGAATCTCATGATTTGCTGCCACAAACAATCCTCTGTGCCAAGTTACCACCACCATTTACATAGGAGACTAATGTTAATTTTTTTTGATATCTTTAACCCTAAGGCCTCCTTTCTTTTTTGCTTTTGCAGATTTTTGTCCTTTTTAGAAGATGGCATTTCTTCTTTGTCCCCCCACCTTGCCAGAAAAAACACTCCTAATCTTATACAGTCTTGTCAGGGTTATGATACCCCGGGTATCTCAAGACACCGATTAGTTAGCCGCTCGGGCGGCCTACGGTACACCAGCTAGTATAAGCCCAAACGATCGAGGCTCAGCTAAGCTACACGGACCTGGGCCAAACGCTAAGGCAGGGGTCAGCCACGATCTCTTCCCTCAGCCTTCACCACGCGCCGCGTAACTCCTCACGACCTCTCCTCTGTCCCGACCTCTGGGAGGGGCGGGGAGAGATCGAGCCCCGCCAAGCGTACCTGCACTGACAAAAAGCAGGCACGCCGCACTGACCCCGCAAGGACCGAGGGGACAACAGTCCTCTCAGCCCAGTCAGATGCCATCCCTACGCCACGCAGCGCAGACAAGACAACACTGTCGAGAGGTGGCAGCCAGTACGGCAGCCCAACATGCAAATACGACCCAACAAGATAGATGTACGACTGCACCCACTATGAGACGGGGGCCACGATGGCAGCCTTGACTTTTGAGGCCAACTAAGCCAACAAGGGCTACGACCTCGGAACATGGGATCGTGGCCGCCGGCACAACAGGTAGCAAGACGATCAATGGCCTGCGGGCGGCTACCAACTCCTATACGACGCCCCCGGGAGATCAGGAGGCAATGACGAAGGCCACGGTGAGACCATATCGCGCAGGACAGCTAGCGAAACACCATCGTGCCCACAGTGCCACCACGACCGGCACTGTAGCACCATGCCATACCATACCGCGACGTGGGCACAAGACCATGACGACAACCACGCCCAGACGTGCGCCACAAGACGACGTTACTTGCAAGCCAAGTTAGCTAGGTTCCCTCCCTTAGGCTCATGATCCCTCGGTCAGGAGAACCTTCTTCTTTGTTTGTGACCTGGCCCCGGACTCTATATAAGGGCAGCCAGGGCACCATTTCCAGACATCTTCGAACTCTTGAAGCTTTCATTCGGGCAGTCCGTCTCCTAGCTCTACCTCTCCTACCTTTTCCACCATTTTTGCACCCCTTATTGTAAGAACTTTATAGCATTCAAGCGAGGAACACGCACTCGATCATCTCTGAGACTGGACGTAGGGCTCCGGCCTGAACCAGTATAATTCCTCATGTGTTTTGGATGCTACCATCGTCTTCCTGGAGCAGCGCGACATTCATATAAATTCACTAGTCGGTCTACAAAACACCGACAGTTGGCGTGCCAGGTAGGGGACAGTCGCGCACTCTCGTTGTTGAGAAGGAAGCGATGGCTCCTCGCACCGTTGATGGACTCACCCGCGGAACGGCCCACGGCGGCCGCATCCAACACGGGAACCCCGAGTTCATCAATGTCAAAGGGCTAGCGCCCATGTCCGTCTTCAGCCATAGCCAGGTCCTCCACCATGGAGACCTAGTCCCCATGGCCCACGACGAACATACTCTCAGAACAGCCCTTAGTGGCTGCATTCCAGAGTTCACATACATAGGGGGGCCAGTACCCTCTCTCATCATCGACCATGGCCAGGTTTTCCACCCGGGAAACTAGAGGCCTATGGCTCATGGCGAGCTCACCCACGGGATGGTCCTCAGTGGCTAGACCCTTTGGGGAAACAATGAGATCTTCCACACCAATGGGCTAACGCCCATCACCGACCTCTACCCTGCCTAGGCCCACCACTCAGGAAGCCTAGATCTTGTGGCAAACCTGCATCCTGAGCAACGCCACCACTAGTGGAACATGGCAAATTAGGGCACACATGAGCAATGAAACCATCCGCCGCCATGCGGCGTCGTCACTAGTGATCAGGTGGCTATCCGACGCCATGCCTTGCAAGGCCAAGCCCAGAACCAGGGTCAAACCCCTCGTGACGAACTAGCCATCTACCACGACATTATGAACTGTCAGCTTTCACACGGAGGTACGTGCATCCGAGGAAGCGAGCCCTCTGAGAGCACGACGTGCCACGTCGAGTGGACCGAACCAAGTCGCCCTCAGAACCCACTTGTGCAGCAACATATCACGTCGGCTCTTCATTGAGAACGGCAACCACACCTAGAAGCAGAGACATGATGACCATGACATCGTCGTGCCACAAGGACTCGTGCATCAGAATGCACGAGCCCTCCCGGCCATAGACTTCAACAAGCTAGACGCGAAGAAGCCATCCACAGGGGCTTGTGAGCATGCCGAGGACGTCAAGCCAACAAGGATCGACCCAAGGCCAGTCGAGAGGTCGACCCACACTGGCTACAACCGCTCCGAGCAATAGAGAAGCGTCCTCACTAGCTTGCCGTTTTGTATTCTTTGTGTGTGGATCGACTGCACTTTGCTTTGTAATCATGAAGCATGAATAAAAGCTCAAGGAATCCTCCCTCTGGAGTTTTTTGCAACCTCTTGTGAAACCATGGTGAGCCCCCGGGCTGTTTGGCCGAGTTCGGGCTCATTAGTCCAAAATCAAGGTCTCTCGAGCGGGTCATCAACCTCTCGTTACGCAGGGTAACAAGGTCGTTGGGTGACTATCGGGGAGCAATACTAGGGTACCTAAAGAGGAGGGGCTAATGGTCATTATACATTAATCCATCCAAGCAGTCAAAGGTGCGACTACAACTCCAACCGACACCGAGGCCATGGGCTCCGCCTCGCCCAACCCCCGAGGGCGGGCTCTGCCTCGCTCGATGTCTGAGGGAGGGCTCTGCCTTGCCCAACATTTGAGGGCTGGCTCCACCTCGCCCGACGTCTAGGGGCGGGCTTCGCCTCACCCGATGTCTGAGGGCGGTCTCCGCTTCGCTCGACCCCCGAGGGCGGGCCCTACCTCGCCCAATGTCTGTAGGCTGGCTTCGCCTTGCCCGACGTCTGAGGGCTAGCTCCGCCTCATCCAATGTCTGCAGGCTGGTTCTGCCTCACTCGATCCCCTAGGCACGGCTCCTAACAGAAGCTCACGCTGCCGCCATCCACTAGGGGCCAGAAGGTACAACCCAAGGTCAAACTTCTAGCATCGTGTAGGGAGCAGTCATGTCTCAAGGTGACCCATCCCCACGACATGTCATTCTAGGGAACTCACATCGCCCACAGTGATGGACGTGTGGTCACTATGCTACCTACTCCCCGTATGGCCGCTGATCAGCACACTGGGTCGCCGCACCGCCCGTCGGGGCGGGATGGGACGTCATGACCCGCTGACAACAGCAGGGCATGGCATCATTAGGCGGACATGCACCCAGCGTGGGGCTATCCCTGTCACCACCAGCCATGTCAGTGGGGCCCGCACAAAGGAAAGGAAAGGCCCAGCGACCCTGAAGGACTTCCTCTCCCTCTCGTTCTTCTCTTTTCTCCTGTTGTAACCCATGCTTTCCCTTAGCCTATAAAAGGGAAAGCAGGGCGTCCCTTAGAGGAGTACCAGGCTCACATCGCACAAGACTGCATTAGGTCACAACCACTAGCATCGATCCTCGAGCACATAGCCGAGCAGTGACCGAGCTCTCGGTACCCATTCGTCCTTTCCACCAGAGACTTGGAACCTATCCATCTCTCGTCCGTTTGTAACCCCTACTACGAACTTTTCAGTGCTAGTAACACGAGCAGCAGCAACGAACTGGACGTAGGGACATTCTGCCAGAACCAATATAAACCTCGTGTCCTTTTAGCACACCATCCGAGTCAGACATGCAATAATACAAATTTACTCATTGGTGTTTACTCGAAACACCGATAGTTGGTGAGCTAGGTAGGGGACTTTGCGTGTCTCGACATCAACACCAGGCCTCGGATGGCTAGTCACAACCTTAGCTAGGTCCCGGGTGCGCACATGCGCTTCGAGGACTTGGACTTCGTCGTCACGGTGGAGGGACAGTTGGCGATGGCTCCCGCCACCGTCCGACCTCTTCACTCCACTAGCCTCAACGCAATCACCGAGGCGCTCGAGGAGCTGTAGCTGCATGCCCTAGAGGCCCGCACCCCCGGAAGCGACCAGCTCCTCAACTTCGACTACGGGAGGCTTGAGCGCCAGCTCAGCGTCTTCCTAGGACCCTGGCCGTCCTAGGAGGACCTACGCCGCCTCACCTTCTTGTTCGCCAATGTCATGGTATGGCTCACTGGGGGAGGGCCCCTCCCTCCAGAATACCTCATCCGGAGTGCTCCGTCAGTGCTCCCATTTAGTCTCCGCAACACCGTAGAAACCGTTGGCCACCTTGTGGTGTCATGGATGTCTCCATCCCCCACGAATGATGAGTTTGTGGGGGTGACCGAATACATCATGGAGTCTTTCCATGAGCTCCTCACAGAGGAGCCAGAGTCGCCCTTTGGCTCTGACTCCAGCAGGGGAAGCCATCACCCCTCTCGTGAATGCTTCATGGCAGGTACCTCTGAAGGACATGTCGAAAGCATCCGCGAGGAGGAGGCTACCCCGACGAATGACCTTGATGATGTGGTTGAGGGCGATGTAGGGGCCCCACCCCACCTGCGGGTGGAGCAGCTAAAGGTCTGGCACCGAGAGGTCGAGGAGGCATGACTCTAGCTCGAGCGGGAATGCATGGAGCTCGATCACGAGATCGAGCGCCACGGGGACAGTGGGTGTGCATGTGCCATGGCCCGCGACGTGAACCGGAGGATCATCGAGGATGATGAAGCCCTCCCACACTTTGTTCGGGTGAGCCAGAACATCGCTGCTGCTGCTAGATGGAGATGGACCCATCATGAGATTCGCACGCTGCTAGAGTGCGCGGCGGTGCAGCAGGCCGAGAGGTCGCTATCTTGACAACATGAGCTAGATGCCAGCCAACGCATGCCCTCAGAGCGACCTGACAAGGATGCATCAGTCCACTAGGCGCCGCAAAGTGGCAAGCCACACATCACGGTTTCGGTGCATGAGTGCCTCGACCGCAACCATGATGCGCGCGACAACCTCGACACTCGTAGGTGTACCCACGGTGATGCAGGGGAGGGGGCCAACCATGGCTACCACCCACGACGTGGCGGACGCTACGATAGCGGCGAGGACCGAAGCCCGAGCCCTGGCCTGCTAGGACCTTAGGCCTTCGGGCGACACATCCTCAACGCCACCTTCCCACCAAGGTACTGACCACCAACCAACATCCTGAAATACTCTAGGGTAACGAACCCTGGACTATGGCTCGAGGATTATCGGCTTGCCTGCCAAGCTGGTGGGGCAGATAATGATGATTTTATTATCCGCAACCTTCCATTGTTCCTGGCCAACTCGACGCGGACATGGTTGGAACACCTTTCGCCCAATAGAATCCAAAGTTGGGCAGACCTGAAAGAGATCTTCGTGGAAAACTTCCAGGGCACATACAAGCATCCTAGGAACCCATGGGATCTCAAGAACTACCGATAGAACCACCTACGAGTCCCTGGTTCACAAGCTAGGACATAAGGGTTTGCGAACCACCAAGGAACTCCTTAACATCACCACCAGCCATGCCTCAGGTGAGGAAGCGGTCGGAGCGATCTTCGACCACCTCAAGGGTAAGGCGAAGCGGGACGAGGATGCCAGAGAGGGCGCCTCCAACCGTCCCATCAAGAAGAAGAACAAGTAGCGGCGCGAGGGCTCACTCGTGGCCACTGTCGACCGTAGGGGGGTCGGAAGCCTATGGAGGGCACTTCGAACCACTTCGAGAAGCTGCTTGAGGGGCCTTGCTTGAACCATCCTTCCCCATCAAGCATCTATATAAGGACAGCGATCTCATGAAGCGGTTCTTGTCTAGAGGCTCTAACAAAGGGGAGCACGGGAAGGACCCCGACTCAACCATGGATGATGTCGAGGGGTAGGATGGTTTCTTTCCGATGCCGGATGGCTGCCTCATGATCTTCGGAGGGTCGGTAGCCTACGACTTCAAGCGCCGTCAGAAGCTTGCGTGCCGCGAGGTCTACACGACCAAGCCGGCCACGCCTACCTTCCTTCGATGGTCGGAGTCCACCATAACCTTCGATTGAACCAACCACTCAGAGAGCATCCTACAACTAGGGAGATACCCGCTCATGATCGACCCGATCATCGGCACGAAGTGGCTCACCAAGGTACTGATGGATGGAGGCAGCGGCCTCAACATCATGTACACTGAGATGCTCGACGCCATGGGCATCGACCGAGCGCGCATCCGGCCGATTGGAGCGCCTTTCCATGGCATCATGCTTGGAAAGTAGACCATGCCACTTGGGCAGAATGATCTGCCCATCACCTTCGGGGGTCCATCCAACTATAGGACAGAGACCCTCACCTTCGAAGTGGTTGGGTTCCACGGAACCTACCATGCCATCCTAGGACGACCATGTTATGCGAAGTTCATGGCCATCCCCAACTACACCTACCTAAAACTGATGATGCCGGGCCTAGGCGGGGTCATCACCGTCGGCACCTCCTTCCAGCGGGCCTATGAGTGCGAGGTCAAGTGTTGCGATCATGCCATGGCAATCGCCGCCTCTGGAGAGCTCACGGCCATTAGAAAGGAGGTCGTCGAAGAAGCACCCGACCCCAAGCAGTTGACCAGGTCTTTTGAGCTAGTGGAGGGCTCCAAGGAGGTCCTCGTAGACCCTAAGGGCAAATAGGAAAGCGCGCTCATCGGCTTCCTTTGCGCTTTCCTATTTGTATTACAAAGAAAAGCGCGCTTTCCTATTTGCATTACAAAGAAAAGGTTTTAGGAAGCTCCCAACGAAAACTTGAGCCGAGAAACAAAGAATTTGATTGTAGAAAAAGATAAAGGTGTGTCGGAGAAGGAAAATCGACCTACTAACGCATTTTAAAGACTTTGCTCACTCTCAACACACAAAGAAGCAACAAGCAAACATCACATCGTCCAAACGCCTATCAAAATTAGAAGACTTTGAAAATTCACATTTTTCCTATAACTAAATTTGTGCTAGCTCAAACTAAAATTTTATCCAAATATTAAAATAATTCATTTTATTTAGTGTTTTCTATGCACAACCTAAAATCAGAAATTTTGGGGTGTGACAAACTAGCCCACTTAACAGGAATCTCGTCCTGAGATTCGGAGAGACTAGGGAGAAAGATAAAGAAATTCTTTTCCTGTTTGCATTACAAAGATTTGGCACCATGCTTTCCTCCAAATAGGAAAGCGCGCTCGTCGGCTTCCTCCGCGCTAACAGAGACATCTTTGTGTGGAAACCCTTGGACATGCCAGGCATTCCGAGGGAAGTCACCGAGCATGCCTTGAAGATCCACATAGGCTCCAAGCCGGTGAAGCCACGCCTACGTCGCTTCAACGAGAGGAAACGCAGGTCCATCGGCGAGGAGATCGTGAAGCTTTTGGCGGTCAGATTCATCAAGGAAGTGTACCACCCTGAGTGGTTAGCCAATCCTGTTCTTATATGAAAGAATAGTAGGAAATGGAGGATGTGTATTGACTACACGGGTCTCAACAGAACATGCCCAAAGGATCCGTTTCCTTTGCCGCGCATAGACCAAATAGTCGACTCTACCTCAGGGTGTGAAACCCTCTGCTTCCTTGATGCGTACTCCGGGTACCATCAAATCGTGATGAAAGAGTCCGACCAGCTCGTGACATGTTTCATCACCCCCTTCAGATCATTCTGCTATGTCACAATGCCGTTTGGTCTGAAGAACGCTGGGGCTACGTACATCGTTGTATGCTCAAGTGTTTCAGAGACCTCATCGAGCAGACCGTTGAGGCCTACGTGGATGACATCATGGTCAAGTCCAAATGGGCTGACCAGCTCATGGCCGACCTTGAGCAGACCTTCACAAAACTCTGAGCAAACGACATTAAGCTCAACCCCGAGAAGTGCGTTTTTGGGGTCCCGAGGGGTGTGCTGCTCGATTTCATCGCCTCTGAGCGTGGCATCGAAGCCAACCCGAAGAAGATCTCAGCTATCACAAGGATGGGCCCAATTCAGAACATGAAGGGGGTACAACGAGTTATAGGGTGTCTTGCCGCGCTCAGTCGCTTCATCTCACGCCTCGGCGAATGAGGTCTCCCCCTTTATTGACTTCTAAAGAAGGCCGACCACTTCGAATGGATGTCCGAGGCCCAGGAGGCACTTAACACGGTCAAGCAACTTTTGACGAAGGCCCCGATCCTAGTTCTTCCGACCAATGGAGAACCCCTTCTGCTCTACATTTTGGCCACCATGTAAGTGGTCAGCGCCGCCCTAGTAGTGGAGCGAGAAGAAGAGGGGCACGCCCTCAAAGTACAGCACCCCGTGTACTTCATTAGCGAGGTCCTATCTGATTCCAAGACCCGCTACCCCCAAATCCAGAAGCTCCTATATGCCATCCTCATCACCAAGAGGAAGCTACGCCACTACTTTGAGTCACATCCAGTGACAGTCATGATGTCCTCCCCCTCGACGAGGTCATCCAAAACTAGGATGCCATGGGAAGAATTGCGAAGTGGGCGCTTGAGTTGATGGGTTAGGGCATTGTGTATGCCTCCCGGATGGCCATCAAGTCCCAAGTGTTGGCTGATTTTGTTGCAGAGTGGACCGATGTCCAAATGCCACCAGCAATCGTCGACTAAGAGTACTGGATGATGTACTTTGATGGATCGCTAATGAAGAAAGGCGCCGGTGCAGGGCTAGTCTTTGTTTCACCTCTCGGAGTATGCATGAGGTACATGGTTCTCATTCATTTCCCCTCCTCCAACAATGTGGCTGAATATGAGGCGCTCATCAATGGCCTGCGCATCACCATAGAGCTCGGTATCCAACGCCTCGATGTCCGGGGTGACTCCCAGCTGGTCATCGACAAGTCATGAAGGAGTCGAGTTGTCACAACACCAAGATGGCCGCATACTACCGACAAGTCCACCAACTGGAGGACAAGTTCGACGGCCTCGAGCTCAACCACATCCCGAGGCATCTCAACGAGGCGGCCGACGCACTGGCAAAAGCAGCGTCCAGCCGAGAGCCGGTGCTGGCCGGCATCTTCGCTAGTGATTAGCACAAGCCCTCGGTTTGCTATGAGGAGCCGGAACAAGTCGGTGATGGGACGTCCGCCCTGGGCTCGGGGGCCGACCAACCTTCGACTCCATCCGACCTACAAGTCATGGAGCTCGAAGAAGACCCGACGACATAGCCCTGTAACACCCTAGGTGTTAAGCATGCATTTAACCTTGACATTGCATGAGCACAATCATCATTGACTATTCATGAGCATGAGCATATCAAGTATTATCTCTATGTTAGCTTATGTTGCATGTGTTGTTACTTAATTGCCTTACTTATGTTAGGGTTTACATGTAACCAATGTATAAAATATTTGTGGAACCTTGGGAGTACCTTAAACATGTTTAGAATATCATATGGAACCACTTTGATATTCATGACTAAGGCTAGTTTGGTCTCTAAGTCATAGTTATAGTGTAAGTCATCATTTTCAAGTAGTATGTTTGACCTAAGTTGAACTATGTCATAGAGTGTTTGCATGGCAGTGCACCCTTAAGCAAAGTTGTAGTACTTTATTAGAGCAACAACTTTTATTTTTGGGTCATGAGCTAATTTAGTGCCTAGCTTGGTCATTTTGAGCTCACAAGAATCAATATTTCACTATTTTTGTAACTTAGAAATTTGTCTAAGTCGTAACTGGTTTTTAAGTTTGATTTGCCTGACTTTGTGATGTTGTAATTTGCTAACCGTTGCGATTTAGGCCTAGATCATTTAAGCAATGTTGGAGCTGGTATGTAGATCTCCAACTTATATTAAGAGAGTTTTTGCTAATTAGCCTTGGATTAGGAGCTTGAGCATCGTTATTTGGCACTATCAGTCACGAACACGGGCTCTGATGGACGAGGTCGCGTCGCGCCGTCATGGCCGACCGAGGCAGAGTTTGGCTGCCGCATGGCCGATGCTGGCCGATGTTGGGCCCTCGCCGTAGCGTGTTGGCGTGCGATATAGGAGAAGCTACGCTGCTTGATTCACTCACTCACTCATGCTCTCTCCCTCTCCACTGCTCTCTCTTGCTCTCGCCGCTGAGTTTCCCTCGCCGACGCGCAACTACACCGCTCCGCCGTTGCCTAGCGCCCATGCCACCGCACCGTCGCCATCTCCATCTTGCCAGTAGCTGCGCAGTCTTCCTCTCCACCTCCTAGACACAACTGAAGGGCCGGATAAGCTTTGGTGAGGGCAAAATCGCCATTCTTGCCTCGCCGGAAAGCTCGGCTTCCATGGCCGCCTTCACGGCGAGCTCGCCGTCGCTCGGCTCGCCCGCGCATTCTTCCATCTTACTCACGTTAGGGCTTGGTTAGGATGTGTACTAGCTCATGGCATGACGTTATCACGAACGGTAGCCTCGCCGGTGTGGAACACGATGGTCCACACCGCCGCGCCACCGCGCACGTGGCCAGAGCTTGTCGGTGCATCTCGCCTAGCCTAGGTAGTTGCAATAGAGTCGCTCGGTCATCGCGGAGCTCGTGCACTTCTTGCCGGGCATTGCCGTGGCCAGCAATGGTCGGCGTACCACCGCACAACACCGCCGTGCCTCCATGGTCGGCGATGAGGTAACTCCGGTGCGTCCACGCTGCCACCTAGGGTATCAATCGACACGGGTGAAGGTGTAGAACACGACGGTGAGGTTGGTTTGGTCAGAGAGCTCGCCGTTAGCGAGATAGCGCTGATCAAATGCGCTCCTATGTTTTCGGCTCGCTGACGTGTGGGGTCCTCTGACCCATGGGTACCTGATGACAGCGACTAAAAGTTAGGGTTTTAGTTTATTCTTTCTAGATTTTTGTACTAACTTTAAAAAATCATAAGTTGAGTTGTGGAAGTCCAATTTTGGTGAACCAAATTTTATTGTATTTCTATTGAAGTGTAGTATTTTATAAAAATATGAAATATACAGTTTCTAGTATTTTTCAAGGTGATTAAAATGTATCTAGATAAGTGCTTTTTGAATGTTTTTAATTTTGTAAAATGTATATCTTGAGCTAGAAAAGTAATAAAATTGTGATTCAAATTTTACTGATCTTGTGTTGACATGCTCTAGCTAGAAAAAATAATAAACTTGCTGTAAACTTAGTTGGAGTAGGGTTTTTCTATTTATCTATTAATAAATGGTATTTTCTAAGGAAAATTATACGGATAAAAATAAGTAACATGTTGCCATGAAAAGTTTTGTACAGTAGTATGGCACTAATATGAAGCTAGAAAAAATATGAAATCTGTTGTTTGACACTTTTCTATAGGGTTAACTATTATCATCAAAATAAGCCTTGCTAGCTTGTCATTTTTGTAGATGATGTTATACATGTTCAAATGGTATGAAATTTTTACAGTAGTCTATTGGGAGCACTTGAAAGTCATTGTAATTTTTAGAGAATTTATTGTGCACATTTGGTATAGGTTTATTATTTCACCGAATTATCTAATTAAATTAATAAAGGCATTTAAATAAATAGATTGGGCTTGACCATTATATTTTCTTGAGTGTATTTGATGTTCCTAAATTATTGGTTTAGTTGGTGGTGTCAAATTTTGAATGCTTATATGCAGTAAAAATATTGTTGCTCTATAATTCGATTTAGAAGTGGTTTCGGACAGATTTTGTTGTTGGGTATGTTGCATAGTCAAAATGATGTTTACTGTAGAAATGGTCAATAACAAAGTTGTAGGGAACTTCTTCATATATCTGGTGTTAAAATTTAAAGGCAATAGGACAAATGGTTTAGGAGTTATAGCTGTTTGAAGTTAGCCTCCCGAAATGCTTGTTCTCTGAAATTTCTAGATAGATCTAGATAGATTGCCTGTTTTGGTTAGGATAGAATTTGAATTAGCTTTTGGTGATTAAATAAAAGTTGTAGACAGTTTTATAATATTTCCATAAAGTCCAAGATCACAACATTTGGATAAGTAGAACTTCAGTTATGATGTAAACTAGTAACTGCCATGTGTAGCTTAGAAATTGTCTTGTGATGAATATTGGAAATGGATAGAGAAGAGATATGCACCTACTCAGTAAACAAGGAGTTAGCATTGTTATCATTGTGTTACTAACCTCATTAGCAGAGCATGTACATTCCCATGTCACATCATCCATGATCCTTCTTATGCAGTCATGGAACTTACTTATGCATATGCTTGCAATAGGTGCAACCGAGGAAATCACGTTGGTGGAGCTCGACGATGATCCACAAGAGGTGAACCAGGAAGCTCAGCACCAAGAAGCCCTAGGTGAAGGCGAGCCTGAAGTTGATCATCTCCTAGAGTGCCCTGATCATTAGCCAGCCATGTTCGTGAAAGGCAAGCCCCGAAGCATTATAAGTCTCCCTATTTTATTAATGTCACCTAAGTTACTCGTATTGATGCATTACGTGACAGGAGTTGTTTGGAAACACTTGCTGCATATTACCTTTCCTTGACCAAAAATATCTACCATGAATCCTATTTAAGTCCAGGAACGCTTATCATGCTTAGCTATGCTTAGACCGGTAGAAGTCGGGTGATTTCCTATCACCTGTGAGCTATAGGTGATAACTTGATCACGGTTGGCTATATTGTGCTACATGGAACATAACCTGGTGTGCTTGATTAATTGGAGACCAGGCAGAGTCTTGCGTTGTGGTAATCATAGTGATTCCGTCTATGTCGTTTAAGGACCGGCCATTGGAGGTCATCTTGTCATGTTGAACACATGCCTCTCACATAGTTGGCCGGATAAGTCATTCCGACCACGAAGCTAAGTAGCTCAACTCAGGCCAGGGACACGAGCAGTTAAAGTGTGCACCCTAGAGGCAGTAAGGATGTGCAGAGAGCCAATGGCGTAAGCCTAGGGATGGGTTAGAGTCCCGAGCCTCCTGGCAGATTGGTTGTATCTTTGAGGGTGCGGCGCTGGTCCTACCCGTGATTGTACTTGAGTTGTCCCAAAGGTGACCTAAGGCTACCTTGGCGCAGGTACGTCTAGGTGTGTGTTAGGAATAATTCCCTAGCTAGGTAGGAATCGATTCGAATCGCTATCTCTCCTGGATAGCGAGAACTTGACAGGAGTACACTTCATCGTAGTAATTGATGAAAGTATGGTTCTAAGAACTCAACTGGATATGGTTATTATTGTGATGACTTAATGGTACCAACATGCTTGGCATAGGATAGTTACTAATCTAGTATGAGATAGGATTAATAACTAGTGATTCATAATTTAAGAGCTATTGAAAAACTTATGCTTTTTTTGCAAATAATGTCTACCAGCTCTACTGATAAAGCCTTGCATACTCCTTGGTGTCTTAGTATATTAGTTGGACGGGTAAGTCTAGCTAAGTACCTTCTCATACTCAGGGTTTTATTCCCATTGTTGCAGATAATGTTATGTATCACGGCTACTGCAAGAACTACTTTGCTCCTACAGTGGATGAGGAATAAGACCATGGGCAATGGTCATTCTATATTTCATCTCACCCTTGTGCTTTTGGTTGGAGATGACTATGAAACTGGCTATGTATTAAACTACATGTGATGTTGATGTCAAACTACCTTGCTTTTGCTACTTTTAAACTTGGTTTGTAATAACTATGTGAACTCCGATGTATGTGAGATATTTGTGAACTGTGATGTAACATGTGACTGGTTTTGTTGAATCATTACGATCTTGGTTTGTATGTTGGTTGTTTGAGATCCTTCACGATTTCATCGGACTACCGGGTTTATATGGACAGTTCTGTGACAAGCCCGACCCTCTGGTCAACTGGAGGACGCTCTACCTCGATTACCTCCTCCGTGAGGCACTACCAATGGACATGACGGAGGCTCAACGGCTCGCACATCGTGCCAAGTCCTTCATCCTTGTGGAGGGCGAACTCTACAAGCGAAGCCACACTGGGATCCTGTAGCGCTGCATCCCCATCGAACAGGGGAAGCATTTGCTGAGCGATATCCACGATGGGGTCTACGGTCACCACGCCGCGCCTAGAACCCTTGTCGGAAATGCGTTCCGACAAAGCTTATATTGGCCGACCGTAGTAGCCGACGCCGAGCAGATCATGCGCACCTACGAAGGGTGTCAGTACAACTCTCGGTAGACTCACCTATCGGCCCAAGCACTCCAGACGATCCCCATCACGTGGTCATTCATGGTCTGGGGGCTCGATCTGGTCGGACCTCTCAAAAGGGCGCCTGGGGGCTACACCCACTTGCTTGTCACTATAGACAAGTTCACAAAGTGGATAGAGGCTCGGTCGATCTCCACGATCAAGTCTGAGCAAGCTGCGCTGTTCTTCCTTGACATCATCCATCACTTTGGGGTCCCAAACTCCATCATCACGGATAACGGCACGTAGTTCACCAGAAAGAAGTTCCTTCGTTTCTGCAACGAATACCACATCCACGTTGATTGGGTTGTCATGACGCACTCCCGCACGAACGGGCAGGTCGAGTGCGCAAATGGCATGGTCCTACAAGGCCTCAAGCCTAGGATCTTGAACCGGTTGAACAAGTTCGGCGCACAATAGGTCGTAGAACTTCCCGCGGTGCTCTGGAGCCTAAGGACGACCCCTAGCCAGGCCTCCCGACCAACCTCGACTATGGAGCATCAAGGGTCAGAGCGTACGATGAATAGGGGGCCGAGGCGTCTCTCGAGGACGCTGAAAGGTCCTTGTTTGGTTTTGGTAATTGAGTGACAACCTAGGTGGACTAATTGTGTTTCTGTGAGATACACAGGTAATTAGTCTATAGGTACATGTGTGTGAGCAACATATGCCATGAAGGTGAAAATGGTTTAGAGATGTTGCAAAGCTCACACATGTGATGATGAAGGAGCTTAACGCACATGAGACATGACATTGAGTCATGCGATCAAGGTGGAGAAGATCAAGACAAGACTTGGCTTGATGGACCGGTTGCAAGCGTGAAGGGCAAGTCGAAGGCTTTGGAGTGATGGACCGCGTGGCGGTGAAGCTTGAGCAAGACTTGGCGCCGATGGACAATGGCAACAGTGAAGGGCAAGTGAAGTCAAGATCGATGAACCAATATGATCACATGATGATATGAAGTGGATCATATCATTGTTGATCGTGTTGGTGCATGTGTTGCATCGACATTGGAGGAGATGGAATGGAATGCGCAAGGCAAAGGTATAACCTAGGGCTTTTCATTTCACCGGTCATAGGTGTGTAGAGAAGTTGATGACCGGGTTTAGGATAGATGGCCGTACTATCAAGAGGAGCAAACTTGTTTGCATATCGGTCATCTAGTGCCACTCGAGTGATCTAACTTTGCATCATCGCTAGGATCGAGTGGCGTGGCAAGTTGAGTGGCTAACATCCTTTGGGAAATGATTGTGAAAAGCTAACACACATACACATGGTGGTGTACACTTGGTGGTGTTGGCACATTTACAAAAGGAGGTGGTGTTTGCAGGGTTGAGATGGGAAAACGGAATGCCTATTTTCTATTGCGCTGGATGTAAATTCTTGTGGTTGGCACATTGGAGCAAGGGTGAAGAAGTTAGAAGTGAAAACGAGTTGATTGTGAAGATGCTGGTGTCGGTCTACTGATCGGACACTGGGTCATGCAGCGACCGAACACTGAAAGGCTATGTCCGGTCAAACTGATGGGTCGGCATAGTACCGAGGGTATTGCACCGGACACTGGTCTGTGTCCGGTCAAGGTGGACCGGACGCGTACGATCGAAGAAATACGCCTCGGGGAGCTTACTGGAAACAACCGGACGCTGGGGCTTCAGCGTTCGGTCAGTTTTACCGCTGCGTCCGGTCAGGTCAAGTGACCATTGGGATCGGGACGCGTGGCCATCTGCGGACGACCAGACGCTGAGGTCCAGCGTCCAGTCAACTCGACCAGAGAGTCCGGTCAGCCCGACTTTTGCCCAGTGAAGGGGTAACGACTAGTTTAGCCCTTGGGGCTATAAATAGAAGTGGCCCTCAGCCATGGCTT
Organism: Miscanthus lutarioriparius; assembly: GCA_904845875.1. Lineage (NCBI taxonomy): Eukaryota > Viridiplantae > Streptophyta > Magnoliopsida > Poales > Poaceae > Miscanthus > Miscanthus lutarioriparius. The sequence goes on from CAJGYO010000566.1 coordinate 50,016, forward strand.
GAGCTGAGCACCTAAGGGGACTTAGTGTCCATGCTTGTGAGTGCTTGGGAGCCCTCCATCACACATATACTTGACAGTGACCATTCGATTGTGTGAGTGAGCGATTCTAGTGCGATTGCATCATGAGGTTGTATCGAGTGGCACTAGGTGATCGAGTTGCAAGCTGGTGGTGCTTATTACTCTTGGAGGTTGCCACCTCCTAGACAGCTTGGTGGTGGTCTCCGTCGAAGCCCGCAAGAAGCTTGTGCGGCGCTCTGGAGAAGTGCTTGTGAGGGGTACTTGTGCTCGCCCCGCGGGAGTCGCGAAGAGCAACTTTAGTAAAGCATGTCATTGAGCTACCCTCACTCAAGGGGTAGGTTCTTGCGGTGCCCGACGTGCGGGCTTAGTGGGTGATGCTAATTAGCCGCCGAACCACCAAGTGAGCGGTCGACACAACGGGGACTAGCGTGTTGGCAAACACGTGAACCTCAGGAGAAAAATCATCGTGTCAACCTTGTTCTTCCCGTTGGTTTGCATCCCCATTACACAAGCTTGCAATTACTTATATATATCTTAGGCTTGTGTAGTTGCTCTTGTAATTAGATAGCTTGTGTAGCTAGCTAATTACCTTCTTGCTTGTGTAGCATAGAAGTAGCTCCCTTGCGTGGCTAATTTGGTTTTAGTAACCTTGTTAGTCACATTGCTTAGTTTGTGTAGCTAAGTATTTGCGCTCTCTAATTAGGCATTGGTTGCCTTGTTATTGAGCATTGCTAGTGAGCTTAGTTAGCTTTGTGCTTTTGCTTACTAGCATGTGTAGGAGCTCCCTTGTTACTTAAAGTACTAGTGGCATAGGTTTGTGTGACCTTGCTCCTAGAATTCTTTAGGAGAGCTCTAGCTAGCCCGGCAGCTTAGTTGCTTTATTAGTATCTTTGCAAGGTGCTAGTGAACATATATAGAGGGGTGTAGTCTTGGCTAGACCGATTGTTTTAATTCCGCATTTATATCGGTTAGCCGACGTGATTAATTTTAGAAAAGACTATTCACCCCCCTCTAGTCCGCCATCTCGACCCTTCAAACGCCATGGACCAGCTAGATGAAGCGCACGATGTTGCCCTCCTCTGCTCGGCCAAGTGCCAACAACCGTTGCGCCGGTACCACAGCCATTGAGTACGGGGTCTATCTTTCAACGTCGGTGACTTGGTGCTCCGCCTCATCCAGAGCAACAAGGACCGCCACAAGCTCTCTCCACTATGGGAGGGACCATACGTCATCACGGAGGTTCTCCGCCCAGGCACCTACAAGCTCAAAACCATCGACGACGAGGTCTTCATCAATGCCTGGAACATCGAGTAGCTACATCGCTTTTACCCTTAATAAACACACACTCTCTCTTATCAATTTCATCATCGAAATCCCCAATCTTTAGTGATGCCTGACCCTAGCAATGTCAAAGGGTCGGGCCTCACTCGGGGGCTAATAAGAGCGTACCTATCCGGTAGACACTCTCCGTGTCCGGCCCTCTCTCACGATTAAGACCCAGAAGCGAGGTTTGTGGAAACAAACCCTTAGTATAACTGGTCGGACTGCGAGAAACCTACGCTCCCGACGGCTATGGCGCCTTTGCTCACCAGCGTGTTCAGAGTTTTTTCACACCCCGGGCTTTTTGGCCTTAGCTGCGGCAAGAGCCGGTGCGCGTCTAAGAGTATACCCACCTGGCAAACGTTTCTCTATGACCAACCGCCTTCTCACGTTAAGACCTAGGAGCTAGGGTTGCGGGAGTAGACTCTGAGTATAACTGGTCAGACTGCAAGAAACCTACGCCCTAGCGGCTATGGCGCCTTTGCTCACTAGCGTGATTAGAGTCCAATCACCCGCACCCCAAGCTTCATGGCCTCAATGACACAAAGGGTTGGAATGCACTAAGCTTTTTGTATGAAAAAGGGGAGAAAGGCTAAAAATTTGTTTGGCCATAACGAGATTTAAGAGCTTGTCCGTTTATTACAAGTTCACTGTTGGGCTTATCTGCCTAACTAAATTATTACGTGGGATGTTCTCATCCTTTGTCTCCACAGGTAAGTCCTATCCTAGCAGGTCATAGAAGCCAACCGGCTTAACCGCTACCGAGGGAAGGGTAGGGAGCAGCGGGATGCCCCACGCGGGTTGTGCTGACCCCATCATGAATGGTGGACTCGGATTCTGCTCGAACATATCCGGTAAGAACTCTCCGGACCTATCACTCGTGTCATCGAGGTAAGCCCTATGCCAGCGGGTCACCCAGGTCAATCGACTGATTTGGGCCACTGCCGAGAGACGGGTCACCCTTGCTTTACACACATTAATTTCACTACCGAGCTCCTGACCCCAGCAACGGTAGGGGATCGAGCATCGCTCGGGGGCTGGTAGGAATGTCTATTCTGTAGACATTCTCTATGCCCGACCCCTCCTCACGTTAAGAAATTGGAGGCAAGGTGTGCAGAGACAAAACACTAAGTAAAGCTAGTCAGACTATGGGAAACCTACGCCCTGACGGCTATAACATCTTTGCCCACCAGCTCGATCAGAGTCTTTGTCCCCACACCCCATGCTTTAGCCTCCACCTTCTCGGGAAGGGTTTGGGGAGGGTCCACCTATGGAATCTCCATCGAGGGGAGGATGGCAGGTCACCCAAATTGGTCAAATGGCTCGGGCCACTATCGAGAGATGGATAGGGAGTAGTGGGATACCCCATGCAGGTTGCGCCGGCTCCATCATAAATGTCGGACCTAGACCCCACACGGACATATCCGGTAAGAGCTCTACAAACCCATCACTCGTGCCATCGAGGTAACTTTACCGACCCCCACTTTTCTTTTCAATTATATGATCATTCATTCATCCATTCTCAGGCATGCACTCATACATTCATTCATTTCATCCATTCATCCACACACTCATCCCATACATCCAAGCATTGCATATGCAATTGCTGCATCACAACGCTTCGCGTCGCATCACGAAGCGGTAGTCATCTCATTCGATATGAGCGGCAACCGACCGAGGTTCGCAGGCCATCCCGTGGAGGGCTCGAGGCCGCCTCTCATCAAACAAAGCCATGGGATAAAAACATAGATGAGCCCTAGTGGCCTTGCCTGACCTCGCTCAGAAGCGGAAAGGGACATCTAGATGTCTCTTGTTTGATCCTAACCTCAAGCCAAGACCACAGAATCTCCATCGAGGAGAGGCCAACGGGCCACCTGAGTCGCTCTCTGGAGTGACACAGGCATCTACCGGGAGGTGGGTTAGGGAGCAGTAGAATGCCACATGAGGGCTATGCCGACCCCATCAGCAGATGATGGATCCAGATTCCACTTGGACATGCCCGTTAACGAGCTCACCGAGCGCGACACTCGAGCCATCGAGGCAAGTGTCGTTAGCTTAGCCCCTCTGGTTATGGAAACTGAGGATGGGGTGACGCATGAAACATGGCCGACCACTGCCGAGCCCCACGGGGCTCAGGGACTCGAGCCGCCCAAACCAAAATCGGGAGATCGGGGTTCGAAGGCCAGCCCATAGAGGGCCCGTGGCCGCCTCGCATTGAACAAGAGCCAGGGGAGAATACGTAGATGAGCCCCAGTAGCCTTGCCTGACCCTGCTCAGAAACGGACAGGGTCATCTCAGCCTTCTCGTTCAATCCTAACCTCTAGCCAAGCCCACAAAATCCCTATTGAGGGGGCATCTACTAGAAGGTGGGTTAAGGAGCAATGGAATGCCACATGAGGGCTCTGCTGACCCCGTAATGAACGGTGGACCCGGATTTCACTCGAACATGCCTATTAGCGAGCTCACCGAGCGCATCACTCGAGCCATCGAGGCAAGTGATGTTAAGCTCAACCCCTCTGGTTTCGGAAACAGTGGATGGGGCGACGATCACAAAAATGAGCCGACCCTCGACCATACCCTTGCTACGCATGGGGGCTCGAGGAATGTTGGACTCACAAGGAGACCGAACACGTGGTCACAGAACAATAACTCAGAACCTAAGGAGGGAGTATGTGCAAAAATAAGAGACGTTGTCTCCTACTAGTTTTGTTGTCTTCTCCTTGATCTTTAGTGACACCCGACCCCAGCAATGGCAAGGGATCAGGCCTCACTCAGGGGCTGATAAGGGTATAATTACACCCTTTCTAAAATAGTCACCGTGCCCGACCTCTTCCTCACATTAAACCTAGTGGCAAGGTCTACGGGAATGAACGATTGAACATGTCTGGTCAGACTACAAGAAACCTATGCCCCTATGGCTACGTCACTCTTACTCACCAGCGTGATCAGAGTTTTCCTCCTATACCTCGAGCCCTACGGTCTTAACAAATGGAAGGATCGGAGGACACAAACCCCTTTTCACATGTAAAAAGGGAGAAAAAACAAATTCGATCAAACAAAACAAAATTATAAGTTTGCTCGGATAGTACAGAGGGGTCAGAGATTGTCCGCTTGTTACATGAATGATTGGCTGAGCTATCTGACTAACTAACCCCTCTGGGGGAGAACAACGCTCTCTAGTATATTCGCCAGGTCTTGCAAAAGGGGAGCCACCATCGTCTCCATCTCCTCCAGCTCGTGGGCTTCATAGCCAGGCGCGAAGCCATGGCTCATCGCCTCTAGGTCGATGTTGTCCCCATAATGAGAATGAGCAATCACGAAGGATTGGTTCACTCTAGCATGAAGCGCATTGCTCTCGAGCTGGCGCACCCGAGCCATGATCTCGAAGGCATGGGCCACGATCGAGCTGGTCCCCTCCGATCGCACCACCTCAAGGTCATCACAGACCATGCCGAGGGCGGCACTTAGGATGCCAAGCTCGTCGCTCTCTGCCTAAAGATTCCTCCTTGCCTCGACGAGGTCCCTGGCTAGCCCAACAGAGACGCTCTTAGCCTCTAGCTTCTGGGTTGTCGCATTTTCAAGCTCGGCCTAGAGGGAGCCAACCTTCTGTTGCGTGTTGTCGCGCTCTTAGCAGGCCTAGTCATACTTTCGGAAGGCCTAGTCGTGCTCCTCATGAGCCATGCCACGCTCTGAGTGGAGCCTCTCTGCATTCTGGAGCAGCTCATCCCGCTCCTTGCATAGCCGGGTGACCACCTTGGCTTCTAGGCTGGCCCTCTTCTCTAGGGTCATGAGCTTCTCCTCAGCCCCCAGCTTTAGCTCCCTTTCCCACTCAACCTCGGCCAGAAGGTCGAGGATCCGCTGGCGGGTCTTGGCATCCTTCTAGAGCAGCTCATCCCGCTCCCTTCTGACCTTGGCAGCCTCCTCGTCGTCCTAGCATGATCTCGACGATAGGGCCTCGAACGCCCTCTCAGCCTCATTAGCGTGCCAGTGGGCCTCGGCCACCCATGACCGAAGACTATTCACCTCCTCAGTGAGGTGGGTCAGCTCGGCCACCCTCTGCTGGGCGACAACTAGCTGAGCGGCCACCTCCCTATGTAGCCACGCCTCCTCGATGAGGCGGTCCTAGGTGTAACACCTCGGGTGTTTTAAATACTAAAACTGTCATGTCATCATATGCATTGCAAAGCATTTGGTCATATTGCAAACTTTGATATGCATTCACTAAAACAAGTTTACATTCATGTATAAGTGTTGAATTGTATTGTTTGAATCGAGTTTGAAATATCTGTATTGTTTTGAAATTCCGAAAACCCTAATTTCAGTATTTAAATTCTACCCTGAAAACTCATTTAAAAATCTAAGCATATTTTGGGGTTGAGCTTAAAAACAAAAGTGTAGATCTTGTCAAGTTGTACAAAGTTGGTTTTTGGAGTTTTCAAAGTTGTTTAGTAAAATTTGAAGTAATTTGAAAAGGCATAATTCTTTAAAGTGTCCCCTTTTGAATTCAAATTTGAATTTCAAAATGTAAAATGAATTTGGATATGGTTTCAAAAGCAAAGTTGTAGAACTTTTGATTTTGAACAACTTTTGTTTTTGGAGATTTTTGAGTTGTTATGAAATTTTGAGAGTAATTTGTGAATTTTGGAGAATGGCAATTCTGTAATATTGATGAACAGTGTTCACCGCTCTTGCTACATGCCGGCGAACTTCGATTTGCTTCCAGTCGCGCGCGTGGCCGTCCGGCGTCGCGTTATGTATTGAAGGCTTCGTCGTCGTGGCTTCCTTTGCGCTTCCTTGGCTGCCCTATAAAGCTGGAGTCGTCGCCGTTCTTCTTTTCCTTTGCTCGCTTTTCTTCCCGTCACCTTGCTCATCTCCATGAGCGAGCCCGTGCCGTCACCTGCGTCGTGTTCGCCATCGCCTGATAAGCTAGCTCCAGCTCCGCCTACTCCTTGCGCGTCCAGCTAACCCCTCAATTTAGTCTCGATTTCGCGGAAACGCGCGCGCAACGTACTTCTTCTTCTTGGCGGCAAAATAGCTTTGGTGATCCCGTTTCACCGTGGTCGTGGCCCCCCTCCGGTGAGTGTTGCTTCGATTAAGCGTAGCTCAACTTCGTCTCGATCTCGTGATGCTTAATCCGTTGTTGCTTGCTCATTTTGATCACCACGAGCCACCGGCACACCATCACCGACGATCCTTGCTCGCCGGCCGTTCTTTGTGCACGCCGATTCGCGTCACGCCGCTTCTCCAGCCTTGCTCTCTGCTCGCTCCGCCGTGTTCGTGGTGAGCTACCTGGTGCTTCTGTACCGTTTATTTAATCGCTACCGAGCTCCTGTCGCCGGGCGTAGTGCCGCCGAAGCCGCCGATCCGCCATGGCCGATGCCAAGCTCGTAGCTTCGTAGTAATTCGTCTAGCTAGTGCCTTCAATCGATGCGCCGTGATGATGTGGTCATTTTGGTACCTTGACCGTCGCCTTTGGATTCACCGTCGTGCGAGTTTGCGCGGTCAGCGCCGTCGTCGTCGTCGTAGTCAACTTGTGAAGGTTGAAGATGACATGTGGGGTCCGATGTCGGTGACTCTCGGCGTTCAAATGAGTTTTTCATTTTTGATTTATATGAATAGTGCTGGAATTTGTTATTTTGTGTAAATTTATTTAGAGCTCCAAAAAATTATGAAAATTTTTGTGTGACTTCTTTGTGATGTATATTATGTGACAAAAATTTGAAATATTGATTTTAAGTATTTTTGGGGTATGATAAAAATTGCTCAATTAATTAATAAATGACTTTCCATGATTTTTCTAGGCTTAATTAATTATCCAAAAATTATGAAAATTGTTTTGCCACTTAGTTATCATGTAATGAACATTTACAAAAATTTTGAGCCCAATTGGAATAAGTTGATTTATTTCATAATTCTTAATTAATTAATTAATTCATAAAAGCAAATAGTAACCTTTAATGATTTAGGTTTTGATTGAATTTTTGATTGGGTGATGTCCTTGGGTCATTAGTGGATAATGATCTTTGGCAATTGATGTGTGTATTCTGAAATGATTTAGTTAGATTAGCTTGTAAATCTGCACTAGTGAAGGAAAGTTGTATTCAAGTTGTTTAATTTTGTATCCATCATCGAGCATCATGTTTTGTATTCGCATCATGTTAAACATGGCATTGTTACTACGTGTAGTGAACGAAGGTGAACCTGTAGTGGTTAATCAAGCGGTTGAGGAGGTTAATCCGTCGGTTGAGGTCGGGTTGGATAACTGTGGACCGACTCCTGAATCGGACTTTTCCGTCAACGAAGGCAAGCCCCGGATGCATTTAAACCTACCTTGTGTTTTACAAATTGATTTCGCTTTTGCTTTTCAATACTGCATTAAGTGATTAGGAGTTAAGTGAAAACCTAATTGGTGCATTAGCAACCTTGTTATTCCATATTTACCATATTACCAGTTTTAAATTCGTATATGCCTAGTTTTGCTTAGCTATGCTTAGAACGATGAAAATCGGGTGATTGCCTGTCACCTGCGAACTTTCAATGGAACTTTGGTTAATTATGTTAACATGTGATATGGAAATGTGGAGTAATAAATCTAGACCAGGCGGACTCGGTGTGTGTGAGCCACAAGACATGGAGGTCTTGTGAGCGGGTTCTTTCCGCCCGTGTCGATTAAGGTCCGTACCGTTGTTGAACCGCTTGAGGTGAGACTTTGTAGTACTAACCGCATACTCGGTAAGCCTTAACTTGGCTATTCTATTACGGGAATGGCTACTCGCGCAGACCGGGAGTGGAGAGATGGCGGAATAGCGTGTACCCACGTGGCAATGGGTGGAGTGTGGAGTATTGTATTTCGGGTGGCGCGGACCCGTTCTTGTTTAGAGGATCCGAGGGTAGGTTGATATATGTAGGTCGGGGACCGCATATGTCGTGGTGGTGGAATTCCCATTTGGGTTTATAATCGGTTCAATCGTCGTTGTTCTCGGTTATGGAGACTCACTTCTCTGTTCATCATCGTAGTATTAATAACTGGAACTTGAGTATGGTTTGAGAAAGTGTTGGATATGAAGTTTCATGATCTCAATACGGATCGTGTCGACTTTGTATATGATCTTATGAAGTTTTAAATGTTGAAATAAAGAATTTTGTTAAAAGAGCTTTTACATAAAAGAACTTTGATTATTGCTAAAGCCATACCTTGAATCCCATGAGCTCGCATTCCCGAGTTTCTCTGTTTCTATTTCGGTTAAGTCTTGTTGAGTACTTTTGTACTCAGGGTTCGTTGACCCTTGTTGCAGGTGAGGCTCATGAGCAGATCTGTTTTGGGTCGTGCTGCATGACTGTTGTTCCATGCGTTGGCGATAAGTAAATGTGTGGCCCTTGGGCAGGGCAGCTTAAATTGTGTGTTTTGTAATATGTTATAATGCCACTCCACTACTACTTTGGTTTGTATTAATAATCGAACTTAGTTTGTAAGGTTTGAAATAAATGTTTTGTAAACTAAGTTATTGTAAGACTTCCGCTGATTTACTCTGGTGTAGATATTTGAATAAATGTTGTAATACTGCAATGACTCTGTAATGTGATCCTACTCGGAAATCGTGGATGATTCGGGGTTCCCCGCGGACACCCGACAGTCTTCTTAAGTTATCGGTAACATATGCATAATTGTCAAAGGTCGTTGGACAGTGACAGGTGCATGTGGGCCCTATAATTTAGGAGGTTCTGCCACAGAATGTTTCCTTCTGCTCGTGAAGGATGCAAGACTTCTCCCGGCTATGAGCGATGAGGGACTGAAAAAAGAAGATGGTCAGAATACAAAAATATGCAGAGAAAGGAAAGGGCGAGAAGCAGGACCAAGGAAATACCTAGCCTGCGGGAACAATGATGTCGTCCAAGGCACCCTGGGCATGGTCCAGGGCTTTGAGCTCGGACGTGACTCCGACGTCGAGGCTCTCCCGCTCCATACTCTCGGCGGTATCATCGAGGGTGAAGAGCGTTGACGACGGGTCCTGTGGATTTGTCCATCGGAGCAGGGGCTCACCCTGCGCAGGTGAGTCACCGCCCATCGACGTCAGGGCCAGAGATGACTCCCCACTAGCTCCAAGTGCTGCTGAGCCCTCTCACCATGATGTTCCTGCTGGGATGCCCCCTTTGGCGATGGAAGGGGTCGGTAGTACGAGCACCGACCTCTCTCCTAGCGCCACAACATCCAGGGACCCCTTGGCCATGTCCCCCTCCATCCAACCCATGCCAGACTCCATCGCCTAGGCCACTGATGGCGCGAGTCGCGCTGGTACCCCGGGCACCACCATGATAGCGCCCGGCTATGACCTGCCTCTCACAACCACCACCACCACCTGCGTTGGTGGGGTCACGACCGGCTACATCATGCCTGCCATGATCGGTGCCACAACCGCGGTCGGCAGCCCCGTTCGCCCCATCGTTGGTAGCGGTGTCACCACCATCGCTGGCTGCTCAGCAACCTCCAAAGGTGCCCCTTAGGCCCCCATGTCCGCTCGTCCCGCTGAGGGCATGGGCGCACCATGGACAGCGCCTGTCCAACCGGAGACATAAGTGTTTGTTTAGTTATTAGAGAAGAGATAAGCACCTACTCAGTAAAATAAGATGCAACTTGTTATTAATTTAATGCAAAGCTGTTGAAAACACTTGGGAGGATGCATTCATCACATCATATCATACTAAAATGTTACACATGTCATCATATATGCATTCGTGATATCTTATTTCATGCTCATGCATATAGGATCGTCCGAAGAAATAACTCTGTTGGAGTTCAACGAAGAAGAGGAGGAGGATCAGTAGGAGACGCCTTAGTTCATAGCTCCAGGAGAAGAGGAGTAAACTCTCGAAGATCTCCCTGAGTGCTCGAATCATCGGCCAACCTCTTTCCTCAAAGGCAAGCCCCGGAGCATTTTAAGTCTCCTATGTTTTACAAAACTTCACTTTAGTTTCTTATGTTTGATGCATTAGGTTATAAGAGTTGAATTGAAACTACTTGATGCATAGAACTACCTTGTCTAGATACATACACCTTTAACCCTGTGTAGGTCCAGAATCAAATATATGCTTAGACATGCTTAGATCGGTAGAAGTCGGGTGATTTCCTGTCTCCTGCGAGATATAGGTGGATACCGAAGCACGGTTGGCTATATTTGCTATCATAGAAAAGAACTATGGGGTAATATAAATGGAGGCTGGGTGGAGTCTATGTGTAGGCTGACTCATGTGATTCTGTCTGTGCCGATTAAGTACCGTACCGTTGTTGGGCACTTCTAACAAGATTGAACGCATGCCTCTCACTTAGCTGGCCGGATAACTCATTCTGACCACGAAGCCAAGTAGCTCAACTCAGGTCGGGCCCCATTCTATAAAAGTGCGCACTCTGGATGGTAGTAAGGATGTGCGGGGAGCCAGACGTGAGCCTAAGGGCAGGGTAGTCCTGATCGTCCTAGAGCTGGTTGTCCCTGATTGTGCGACGCTGGTCGAACCCGTGAAATGTGTACCTGAGTTGTACCAAAGGTGACCTAAGGTGACCGTTGATCTGGTCTGCCTAGGTTTGTGTTAGGAATAAATTCCCAGCTGGTTGAAATCGATTCGAATCACCGTCTCTTCTAGACAATGAGAAACTTGGCTAGTACCAACATCGTAGTAACTATGTTATGAAATATGATGGTTCAGATGAACATAGAATTACTACACCAGCTATGGTTACTATTGTATGCTACTAAATGATATACTACATGTTTGGCACATGTTAGTTGCTATAAATAACTTGACGACCGAATTATAATTGTACCACTGAAATAGTCGCTTTTTATGCAAAATGTTGTCAAGCTACCTTCACTTATAAAGCCTTGCATAATCCTTGGAGTCACCTTATTTTTGGTTTATTACAGGTAAGTCTAGTTGAGTACCTTCTTGTACTCAGGGTTTTATTCCCATTGTTGCAGATGGAACAATTTATCATGGCTATTGCAAGAACTGCTTCTGTCCCACCGTGGATGAGGAGTGAGCCCTGGGCAGGAATCTCTTATTAATCCTGCTTATATGCTTTTGTGGGAGTGTGATCACGAGTTGGCACTGTATTTGAACTATAATGGCAAATGATAGTTTCAAACTTTAATTTGCTTCTGCTACTATTTACTGAACTTGATTTGTAATAACCTTAATTTGTACTCTGATGAATGAACTATATTTGTGAACCTTATGTAACATGTGACAGGTATGTTGAATCATGCACGATCTTGGTTGTATGTTGATGGTTAATCGAGACCCGTCATGGTACTCAATGGACTACTGGGTTTATATGGGCTCAAGTATGATAGTGCGACCGCTTGTAGGCTGCCATTGTACTTGTGCTCTCATAAATTAGTTGGTTCTACTACAGGGACCACCGTCATACACTCCAAATAGTCAAACCGACATCAACAAGTGAATCAACTCACGAAACCTACAAAAAACAACTCAAGACAGAGTCCAAAAGCTTCCACCAGAGGGAGGGTCCCACCTATCACTGGGACAGGCCTACCAGCCCCACCTGTAGGCCAACCAGCCTATGAGGTCCACCTTTCATAGAATTGACCAATTTATAAGAGCACAAGTATAAAAGCAATCACCGGAGTGATCAAACCATCATACTTGAACCCATATAAACCCAGTAGTCAACTGAAACCACGAAGGATTTCAAACCAACTTGCATACAACCAAGATCATACATGATTCAACATAACAAGCCACATGTTACATCCATTTCACAAGTAGTTCACAAATATCTCATACATCAGAGTTCACATAGTTATTACAACACGAGTTCACAAATAGTGGAGGCAAAGTAGTTGGAAACCATCACACAGACTTAGTTTAAATACAAGCCAGTTCCATAGTCATATCCAGCAAAAGCGTCATGATAAGTTAGCATAGAAGATCATGCCCATGATCTAGTCTTCATCACCAGCAAGGTGGAGACAATACTTGTAGTAGCCGTTATAAAGCACGTCATCTGTAACAAGAGGGAATAAACCCTGAGTACGAGAATGTACTCAGCTAGACTTACCCATCGTAAACCAAAAATAAATGACGCCAAGGGGTATGCAAGGCTTTATCGGTGGATCGCGCTTGACAACCATTTTGCATAAAAGCTTTAATGATACAAGAGCATAATTTAAATTTTGAGTTAAGCAGCAAGTTACCAATATTAACCTGTCATCTAGATTAGCACCTGTACTAGAGCAAGCACTTGATTAGAATCCAAACATTAGTAACCATATCCAGTATAATGTTGTAACATCATCATCATCATTATAACCATCAAGTTCAATTAAGTGTCTCTATGTTGCTGCTGCTCAGTCAAGTTCTCACTATCCGGGAGAGACAGCGACTCGAATCGATTCCTACACAGCTGGGGAATTATTCCTAACACACAGGCAAGCAACCTGATCAGTGGTTGCCTCGAGTCACCTTTGGTATAGCTCAGGAACAAATTTGCGGGCCCGAGCAGCGCCGCACTCTCAGGGAATCCACTCTGCCAGGACGTCAATCTACCCTCGGACTTACGCCAATGGCTCCCCGCACATCCTTACTACTGCCAGAGTGCGCACTTTCACTTCCTGGCTTACGGTCTGAGTTGAGCTACTCGGCTTCGTGGTCGGAACGAATTATCCGGCCAACTAAGTGATTGGCATGTGTTCAACATGACATGAGGACATACAATGAATCGGTCCTTAATCGACACAGACGGGGATAGATCCACACCCAAGACCTCCTTGCCTTGTTGCTTCTCTATCGACATCCCGCCCAGTCTCCATTCATTATTAACACTTGGTTATTTCCACGATAGCAAATATAGCCAACCATGACCATATATCATCCTATCTTGTAGGTGACAGGAAATCACCTGACTTTACCAGTCTAAGCACGACTAAGCATTGATTCGCTCCTAGACCTAAAAAGGATTCATGGTACATTTACTAGACAAGGAATAGATAGATATGCAACAAGTGTTTGCATTCAACTCCTATCACTTAATGCATCAAACATATAAAGATACTCAAAGTAACATTTTTAAAACATAGGAGACTTAGAATGCTCTGAGGCTTGCCTTTCAGAAAAGAGGAAGGTTGGTGATCAGGACACTCAAGAACTTCTTCGTTCACTCCTCCTTCTAGGGCCTGCACCTCCTGTCCTGAAGTTGCTGCTACTCCTCCGAAAGTCCTTGTTCGAATTCCAAAAGCGTGACTCCCTCTGGAACACCTATTGCATGCATATGCATAGCATAAGAGTCATGAATGCAAAGGAGATGGAAGGTGATGATAAAATGTACAGCCATGTATAGAGGGACACATGAAGGACACGATCAGTGGAGAATCTAGAAAAAAATGGAATCGGGGTCGGCTCTGACTCATGATAGAAATTTATAGTAATTTAACACTACGATACGTGCAAAACATAGGCATAATTATTTATAATGATGACATACTGCAAAAATTAAGGATTCATATAGAGGAGCGAAAGTAGTAATGTTATAATAAGACAAAAAAACTCTTTACAATAGTGGTTACCTCTTATAATTTCACTCTACGGTTACGGTCATCCATATTCTGAAAACGAACTATGACATCGTCATTTGGGATTGCATCAAGAAATTATTGCATCTTTTAACTGTTGTGTTATGAAAAGGTGCCTACATGATCTCGAAGCCTGTCCTTTTTGTTAAAGCCATCCCAACTATTTTTCACAAATGCATCATTCCCACATTGGCCCTCATTAGAATCTCTAAATAAGTAGCAATATAAACAAAAACATTTATCCACCTTTTCACTGTGCTCTAGCCAATCATATTCTGTGAACCATTTAGGGTGAAATCGACGTGGATGACCTGTATAATCTTTTCTGGATACCTAAAACCAGGTGGTGGTCTAAAAGGACATCTAATCAGATACTTACGTCTTATCTCATCTTATAGATTTTGTCCTATGTAATATGAAATTCTCCTTCTATCTGCTGGATCATATGGAAGCTCGTCAAAATTTACCTCCCACCGTGCGACTCGCGAAGAACAAAGAGTAGTATGATTGGTGTTTGTTGCAGCTACACTTCCATCTCATCGCCATCTCCTCTTGAAGCACCTCCATCAGGATTCTGATCATCACTAGGGGGATTTTTTCTTTTCAAGAATCGTTCTAATGTTCTTTGGTTGCCTAGCTATCCAATTAGTGAACACAATTAAACACTAAAGTAGATACTAAATAACAGTAAGCTACCGTGCGTATATGATAAAATAAAATTAATTTCCTCACCTGACATGTTTGATTAGAGGCAACATCAGTACGTGTACGTCATGCTGGCGCCCAGTCACCGGCAAGGCAGCAACGGCAAGATGCGGCGAGTCAGCGATGCTTGCAGACTTGTAGTTGCAGGCTATAGCGCCGCTGTGAGGGGCAGGGGGTGAGTGCAAAGGAAGAAGACGATGAGTCGATAAGTTGAATCGCCAAATCGGAAAGACCTACTCAGGCCGGTCTACGGTGATTCTATAGGAAGAGTGATCGACAGCAAGCAGCCAGCAGGTGATTTTTGGGCTTCTTAGCTAGTTAGCTTGGGTTGTTTATTGGCTGCTTCATCCACGAAGTGGGCTTTGTGGCCTGCTGCCTACTGTTTGCTCTCTACGAATGCATATTTCCTTGGACTGGGCTGCACAGTTGCCAGGGTCAACATTTGATTTCACTGGGGTCCATCACGGTGAGACTACATGGGGTATCACAGACTCTAAGGAAGTCATCGGGGTCGGCGGACCCCGACGCTTTACTGTAGATCCGCCCCTGGACACGATGATACAAGATTAGTATCTACTTTACTGAGTAGGTGCATATCTCTTCTTGAAAACAAGAACTACATACTCATCAAGCTCTAACAATCTAAGATAAAGTTGTTCATCTTCAGTAAGAGGTCTAGCCCCTGCAACTAACAATTTATCTTAACCAGCCTAAGCATCTAAATTATCATATCAACTCATATAAAGCAATCAAGTCATTCACTGCATTCACAGATTCAAGGCTGCAGACAGCAGCTGCTAGTTAAACTCATAACTGGAATTGTACTGATCCAAAAGATATACAACAAAACAATCTGGAAAGCTTATAAAATTATCTACAATTCATATTTAATCATCTCAGCATGATTCCCAAGTTAACAAGGCCAAACTGGCACATTTATCAAACCTGGTCTAGAGAACCACTAGTTCTGAAGACCAACTTTGAACAGTCATAACCCTCAAACCATTTGGCCAAATGCCATGAAAATTTAACACAAGCTAGATAAGTGAGTTATCTACAACTTTGTTTTAGACAAGATTCATAGAAAACATCATCTTCACCATATAATTTGCTTAACTCTAGGATCTGTCTAGAAAGTCACTATAACTGAATTATAGGGAAATAATATTTCACTACATACAAGAATGGTACTAGAAAATATAGTGGCCATTCCTAAATAAATTTTTTTATTCCTTTTTTTAATTTATTTAGACAATTAGGTAAAATAATAAACATATAGCAAAATGTACAATAAATTCCACAAAAATTACAGTAGCTTATACATGTCCCCAATAGGATACTGTATCAATTTCACAGCATTTTAACACGTAGAACATCCTACACAAAAATGACAAGCTAGCAGGGCTTAAAATAACATAAATAGGAAATCCTATTGAAAAGTGTCAAACAACAGAATTCATATTTTTCTTAGCTTCATCATAGCACAAGAACACTGTGCAACAAATTTCATGCTCATTTCATACATATTTTTACCATGAAAAATAGCACAAGAATCTAGCATTTATTTAAGATAAATAGCAAACTCCTATTTCCAGCAAGATCACTATGCAACCAATATTTTTCCCAGGTAGTACATGACAAAACAAAACCAAAAAAATTGGAATCACATTTTTATCACTTTACTAGCTCAAGTTATACATTTTACAAGATTGAAACCATTTAAAAAGCATTTATCTAGCTCTATTTTATTCTCCTAGAAAATACCAGAAATAGTACAGTTCATATTTTTATAAAATACTACACTTCATGAGGAATCCAACAAAATTTGGTTCACTCAATTTGGACACTCCTAGCTCTAGATATCATTTTCCAAAGTTAGCACAAAATTCTAGAAAAGAAATAAACAAAACAATAATGTATAGTTGTTGACAAGAGGGACCCAACAGTCAATCGGGCCCACTGGTCAGTCACACAAACACAGGGGCGGTGGTTTGACCGGCGCTAGCTCATCGACAGCGAACTTTCCAGCGAAACTGACCCCACCATCGTGATCCTCACTCTCTTCCGCGTCTATAGGTGTAGTAGGTTAGCATGGAGGTGCACTGGAGATAGCTCGTCGCCGACCATGGTGGCACGGCGGCGCTACGCGAAGGTGCACCGGCCGTCTCCGGCCATGGCAAGTCTAGGCGAGGGGCGCAATAGCTCCGTGGTGACCACGCGGACCTATCTAGGCTACCTAGGGTTCGGGTGGATGCGCCGGCGAGGGTCGCCCGCGTGCGCGGCGGTGCGGCGGCTAGAGCGCGACATCGTTTCCAACTCCAGCGAGGCGACGGTTCACCATGAGGTCATCACCGAGGCTAGATGACACCCTTAGCTAGTGCGAACGTGAAGAAGGAAGAAGAATTTGTAAGGGAGTAGAGCGGTGGTGAGCTCACCGTGACGATGGCCATAGTGGCAGTAACTCCGGTGAGGACAAGAACAACGAAATTCACCTTCACCGTAGCTTGACCGGTCTAGCAACTATGTTGAGTAGGTAGAGAGGAAGACTGCAAAGCTATTGGCTAGCTGGAGGCGGCAATGGCTCAGTGGCGAGGGAGCTAGGTGGCGGTGGCGCTCTCGGCAGCAATGGCGCGGCTCGGTGACTCGCTTTCGCGTGGCACGGACGAGGCGAGGAGACGTGAGCGAAGCTAGTAATTGAATGAGCAGGCGCAGGGCGTTGAGGTGTCTGCAACGGTCTGATTGGTGGGGACGCCGCTAGCGTATGGCTTCCACCTAGCGCGAGCGGCCAGCGCCCGGTCGGCCACGACGACCTAACGGAGATGGCCATCAGGCCCATCCTTAGTCACCTGACAGTGCAGGTTTAGACCCTCCTAACTCTAAAACCGTGGTGAGTTAGCAAAATCTCCCTTAATAAAAGTTGGAGAGCTATGTGAGGGCTACAAAATTGCTTTAGAAATCATCCTCTAATTCGCAATGGTTAGGAAGTTACATCTTTACAAATTAGGACACATCAAAACTGTAAACTCAGTTTTGACTTAGAAATATTTTTCAAGTTTCAAACAACACTGCATTGATTTTTGTGATCCAAATTTTAGCATGTTAGGAGCTGAATTATCCTATGACCCAAAACTAAAAGTTGTTACACTACTTGAGTTCTACAACTTTGTTTTAGGGTGCACATCCATGCAACAACTCCAGTCAAACATGCAACTAGAAATTGATGCTTTACATAATAGATATGACTTAGAGACCAAACTAGCCTTAGTCATGAATACCAAAGTTGTTCCTAGTGACATTCTAAACATGTTTAGTGTACCCCTAAGGTACCACAAGCATTTCATACATTGGTCACACATAAGTACTTCCTAGGTCAACCAAGCATATCATCACTTAGGAGCTTAATTAGGTAAAGTGATCCACATGAATATTGTTCCATTAGGCATCCTAAGTGTAGCTAAGGTGTTTTAGTGACCAAACATTGTTCCATTAGTGATCCACATGAACCCAGTGATAGCTCAGATGATGACTACCAGGATATCCCTTAGATGCCTCCACGATGACATGACCATGAGGCTGGTAGCTCTAGTTCAGCTCCACCTGCACTACAGACAAATCCTACTCGTCAGGCCCAGGAGACTGCTGCTACATTTGCATAGTTCTAGGCTAGACAGGATGAGTTTTAGCGATAGCAGCAGGCGATCCAGCAGCAGCAGCAGGCTATACAGCAGCAGCAGCAGGCCACGCATCAGCAGCAGCTCCTCATGCAACAGCAGTTACTCAAATTTATGTAGCATGTAGTTACTACAATTGGAGCTCCACCGCCACAGCATACACCTCAGCTTGGTTAGCCTGCCACCACTTCACAGACTCCAACTTTACAGCCTAGTGGGCTTTAGAGTCAGGGACAGCCAGCGCCTCAGTTTCCTTCACCTACAGAGCAGGTGTCCTAGTCATTTGCTTCGCCAGAGCCAGCCCCGCAGTTCACACCTCTACATACGGGCTTTACTTCGCCTCAGAGTTCGTCAGTGCTCACCCCAGTCTCAAGGAGCCTTGGTGCTTCATTCAGTGAGTTGACAGGGCAGCCTACACCACCAGAGTTATATGTCCCTAGTCCTTCCATAGTTGCACCTATTACCAGGACTACAGAGATGCTCCCTTCTTTAGTGTCATCATCAGATCGAGTAGCACCAGTTCTAGATCCGACCCAGACCGCTTCAGCGTCACTTCCAGCGACAGAGGGTCAGACTGCATAGAGCTCAGGATTAGATGATGATGGCACAGAGTTCCAGCTCGCTCCTTGCACCTTAGCGCCCGACTCGTCTACTGCAGCCCTACCGACCGACCCTTAGGTTTTGGTGTTTGACGCCAGAGGGGGAGAGGGATCGAGTATGGTAGACTTAGGGGGAGTGATATATTTAGGGGTGCTTATCTGTTACATTTGGATTTTTATGTGTGACACATTTTTATGCATTCATGTTTACTATTATGCATTGAACTACATAAGTGTGATCATAATCGTGATATTAATGTGATCGTGATATTTATGTGATATGTGACATGTGTGCTCTCTACTTTGAATTATTTATATGTCATATCACTTGTGTTATGCTCATTTGCTTTGCTTCCGCGTTTTACTCCGATGCAAATGAGCTTTATTACTTGTACTCATGCTTATTTCATATCTATTGAGTACATTGTAACACCCCTGGTGTTTGCCTTACATTGGTGCATCTGCATTGCATCACATAAGCACATTCATATCATTACCACATGTGCATCATTCTATGTTTCCATGTTGCAACACGGTGTTCTTTACTGCTCATGTATGTTTGTACCTTCTATAGTGTCTGTGTGTTATGCCTAGTACCCTAGAGGGGTTGTACATGTCCCATGTACTAGGGTCCAGTGTTTCAACGGATTGTTTCGCTTGTTTCGAGTTAACATTCCATGTGTTGCAAATGCATGTTTAAATTGATTTGAGAAGCTAGAGCAATTGCATCACATGCAAATGAATGTGGTGACCCACCAAAACACCCTAGCTACATTTATAATGTCATTAGGAACAATGTTCATAAAGGTCATTAGTCCAAATTAGGTTTCTAAGCCCTAGTTGACTCATGTTGACCCTAGAACTAGTTTTGTTTGACTATTTAAAAAGTGCAGCTTGGAGTGTTTGCATGGAGGAGCACCCTTAAGCAAAGTTGTAGTAAACTTGCTAAGGAACAAAAGTTGTTTTATGGTCATCTCATGAAAATGATCAGAACACCCTCAAAAGTGGCCCACATGGCAGAATTGGGGCTGTTTTAGACTTAGCAAATTTTGCTAAGTGTTAAGCTGTTTTACGATTTGGGGTTCATACTTTGGAACAATGTAACTCCCAATCTAGGTCGATCTAGCTCTAACTCATGTTGACAAAGTTGCAGTTCCCATGTAGGTCTACATCTTGTATTACTGAAATTGTGGCAAAGGACGAACAGATTTGGAGTTATGGATCGTTGAAAATGCAGTTTGATCGGTCTGAAAATGAACTGCAGAATTCAGTTTTGGGGTGCCCTCCTTTGGAGCTCCGTATCTTCCAATACCGTCCGAATTAGCTCTTGATCCTTAAAGCAATATTGTTCACCTCGCAAAGATGTACAACTTTGCCTCTTTCGCTTGATCACTGGACCACCGGATCGGGAGTTATTGAATGAGAAAGTTAGAGTTTTGATCGTATTGCGGTGGTGGTATTTCGTAATCATCCGAGCAGCAATGGCCGATCGCGTGCAGGTGATGATACGAGCCGCGTGGCCTCGCGCGCGCATGCATGCATGCCACGGCGCCACGCTCGCTCATTTTCAACGCCCGAGTGCCCTCCTTGCTCTCTCATTCACTCCATCTGCGCACCTCTCGCTCCTCTGCTCTCTCTCGTCGTCACGGTGGTGCGCCGCAGACATGGCCGACAAGCAGAGCTCCTTTTGTCACTGCCATTCTAACTCCGTCGAACATCCTTGGAGCTCCCATTCGCCTCCACCTTAGCCACTCCCTGCTCCACTGCCTCGCGCCCTCATCCTCCACCTTGGCTGCGCCGCTTGCTGCTCCTCTCTCATGGGGCTTCCGCCATGCGAGTTGTCGGCCTTCATGATTGCCGTGGTCGGGCCACCTCCGGCCGCCACCGCCATCGGTGACCACCAGCCGAGAGTCTTGTGGGCCTCCCGGTGCTCATGCCCGCTCCACCATCGCCGACGAGCCACAAGGTGCCTCCTCGCTTCCTAATCCCGTCGGGGACTGTTTACTAGAATTGACGAAAGTCGGGGCCTAATCTGCAATGTCATTGACTCAAGTGAATAGTGCTTCCGAGGACCTATTTGTTGTAAATCGGGTAAAACTTTGAAACTTCATAGTAAATCATAGGAAATTCGTAAAATAGCAAATGAGGCTTTTTGGAATCCTTGTGAAATTATCTATGCAGTAGATCTATAATATGTCATGTTTCAGTTAAAGTTTTAGCTGTAAAAATAGATTTATGCCGCTAGGTTTTTAATTCTAGTTGTATTTGTCTTTTTCATAACTGCAGTTGTAGGGCTCCAAATGAAGTGAAATTTTTGTGGCATGCTACTCATGTGATGTTTGATGTGTGGTAAAAATTTCAGGATTTTAGGCTTGATCAATTTAGAGATATGAAAATAACAAATGACATATGTTTGCTTTGCTTCTATTCTGGACAGTTCTGCATGTATGCATTGTTTGGCTCAGTTAAGTTATGAATCATGCCTTGTTGATAATAAATGAGTTGTAGTAATTTTCATAAGATTTTCAAAAAGCTAAAGAGCACAATTTTTGGTTAAGTATGTGTTTAGCTATAGTTGTTTAAAGTACTGTGGCAGTTTCTGCCCAAACCCCAGACAGGGTTGCTTTGTGTGCCATGTGTGACCTTGTTAGTAGCAGAATTAGTTCTAGATGTTTATAGCAAAGTTGTTCAAAATTTGTTAAGCTTTCCAAAATTCCAGAACCATATTTATTGGACATGTGGAACTCAACTTATAGCTGTTTAAAGTAGCATATCAGTTTCTGTTCATGTTTTGGATATAGATGTCTTACTTGGTTTAATTGACCTTGTTAACTATGAAATCATCTTAAGATGATAATAAGAAAGTTGTAGGTAACTTTATAAGCTTTCCATAAAGTTAAGAATCATGTTTGTAGGAGGTCTAGAACTCCATTTATGCTTCTCTAAAGTTCCTATAAGTTTTCTGTCCATAGATGTGCCTCTGCTGTTTAGGCTGCTGGTGCAAGTGTTACTTGTGCAACTAGTTTCATGGTGTAAATGATGTTTACTGTAGTTTTGGTAAATACAAAAGTCGTAGATGATTATCTTATCTTGCTTGTGTTAAATTTTCATGATCCTAGGTCTGATAGTTTAGGAGTTGCATGCTTAATAAGTCTACTGTCAGATTTTGATTACATTCTGCGCAGACTTAAAAGATTAGCATGTTTGGTCATGATAACTTGGGAATCATGCTGAGATGATTAAAGATGAAATGTGGATAATTTCCTAAGCTTTCCATAATGTCTTGTTTTATATCATTTGGATTTATAAAACTCCAGATATGATTGATTTATGAAGCTGCTATTTGCAAGTCCAGAAATTGGCATATTCGGTTATAGTTGTTGCTTCACCTTGACTTGCTTTTGCATGTTGCTAAGTGTGGTTCACGTCCTTGGTAATTAAGTTAAATACACCTGAGATCTTGTGAGACTTATGTGCCATGTATAATATTCTTTGTTATCTTAGCATGATAGATTGTGTGATGTTAAGTTAAGCATCGCAAAGTACTTAAGTGTGTTTAGTGTAAACGATGCTTGTCTTGCTTGCTATTTGTGATGCGTCTCATGGTACTATTCTTCATATTCATGCACTTGCATTTTGCATCTCATCTAGGTACGCTAGATGCACCACGTGAAGGATGAGATGTTGGAGCCAAACCTGGAGACGGCGTTTGATGGACCTATCCCGAAGGTGGAAGGACTGGACAAGTGCTAGGACGGGAGATGCTCACTTGGCGAGTGTCGTCTAACTAACACTGACTCAGTGTGGGATCCCAGGCAAGCCCCGGAGCATATTAAGCCTCCTATTTTCCGAACTACGATTCTGATATTATTATTACATATATATTGTTGCATTAAGTTAGGTGTTGGATGCAAACCCTTCTTGCATTGGTTATCCAATCCTTGTCCGAGATATTGTTACCACGAATCCTAAGTAGCTCAAAGCTCGAGTAGTGCTTAGCCCTGCTTAAACGCGGTAGAAGTCGGGTGATTTCCTGTCACCTGCGAGATATAGGAAGATACATGTGGCACGGTTGGCTATATTTGCTATCGTGGAAAAGAACCAGTCTTAATTTGAAATGAAGACCGGACGGAGGCTTGCCGGTTTGCAGTGACTCCGTCTGTGTCGCTTAAGGACTGATTCTTGGAGCCTTTCCTGTTCATGTTGAACGCATGCCTCTCTCTTAGTTGGCCGTGTCCGATGACCGACCGCGAAGCCGAGTAGCTCACCTCAGGCCGGGAGTCGATAAGTATAAAGTGCGCCTCGGAAGGGAGCCGTAGGCGTGAGTCCAAGGGCAGGTGATTTAAAAGTCCTGATCGTCCTGGCAGAAGGGTAATCCCTGAGAGTGCTGGCGCTGATCGAACCCGCGAATTTGGTTCCTGAGATGTTCCAAAGGTGACCCACGGCTACCCTTGCAAAGTATGCCAGGTGAGAGTTAGAATACCCCCTCGGATGAGTTGTAATTGATTCGAATCGCCGTCTCTCCGGTTAGTGAGAACTTGACGGGCTTATCTCCAATGTAGATACACTTAATATCTTAATGGTTCGGAAATGATGATATGATGATGACAACCTTATTATACTGCTATGGTTAATATTGTTTGCTCCTAAATAAGTGAGTGCTCTAGCACAGGTGCTAATCTAGTGGACGGGTAAATGATGATAAGCTTGATGCTAAGTTTAAATTGGTTACTATGCTCATAAGCTCTTTTATGCAAATGTGTCAAGCTAGCCCACCTCATAAGCCTTGCATGACCCTTGGTGTCCTTTATTTTTGGTTTCGACGGGTAAGTCCGGCCGAGTACATTCGAGTACTCGGGGTTATCCCACCATGTTGCAGGTGAAGTTCTTGGCTTTGTTGAAGATGGTGGTTAATCACGGTGTGGCTCGGTGATTCTATAGTTACTTCTCATCTATATGCTTTTGTCGGATGATGTCACTTATGCTAGCAATGTATTTGGAACATATATTAATGTAATCTTTTGAAAGCTATGTTGTTTTCACTAATCGGTTTTGAAACCCCAAACTTGTACTATTATTTTTGAATTCATTTGTAATATTATTTTCCGCTGCAACCCTGCGTATGTGATGTGTATTTGCTTAATCACGCGATCTTGGTTGTGATGTTGATTTACCGAGGTCTTTCGGGACACTCGGCGGACTACCGGGTTTATATGAGTGAAAGTATGCGTGTGTCAACGTGTTAGCGGGGACAGCCGTACTTGATCTTATATAAATTGGGCGGTTCTGTTACAGCTGGCATCAGAGCAAGATTAAGCATAATACTGTCATGTACATTGTTTTAAAAACAAAGTTTTGGTTTTAAAAAGCCTATTTTAACTAAAACTTTAGCTACAGGCAAAGTTATCAAAAACTAATTTGCAAAACTATGCTAGCGACATCCTCCTTTATGCCCAGTTAAGGACTATTAGGTGGCTATCTAAGTACTAACATGGGGGTTTTTACTTTCGTCGTCCATACGACGTGCTATTGTATGGATGCCATTTGTTTGAATGGTAATGTATGGATCAATTATCTCTACGCCCAGGTAAGTGTGAGTTGTGAGAGCATGACCGTCCAACTATCGGTCTAGGGAAGAGTTAGCTGTGGTTACTGGAATATTTACATGTTACACACATGTATATATGAAGGTACTTAATTGCGGGTATATTTATCGGGTAGCTATGGATATCGAAGTATATACATCTGGGGATGTATATATGGAGAGTATCTTAGTTTACTGCTTTCATTGTATGCTTATTTATCTCTTGTGGGGATGGGCTGCAATGAATTTGCCTGCAGGTACGCTAACCACGAATGCGTAGATTGAATGTAGCTAACGACTAGCTATATATCGAGAGAGTACGTGTTATGCCACCGACATAGAATGGGATTGCCACCTTAGGCTGGCAATTTCGTGAGGACGAATAGGACGAGCATGCATCATGATTGTGCTTGTGCATAAATATGCTTCCCTCACCTTGTCCTAATGCTAAGTAGCTTGTGATCAATGTGATGTCACTATTTTCCCTGTGTGAAGCTAGCCAAAATGTCTTGTCCCATGCTGCTTGAATAGCTATGCTTGAAGTTAGTGTGTGATTAGTTTTGTCTGGTATGTTTGCTTCCAAAGGAAATAGATGACAAGTTATTAATTGGCAAAAACTCACCCCTTTGAAAAACTAAATTGCTAAATGTAAGTAAAACTTGTTTTGTAGAGATATCCACCTACTCAGTAAAAAGGGAAATAAAAGATAACAGTGCCTTACCACCATGTTTTGCATGATATGTGTAGTGGTGTTGTTGTAGGCGACTGCTTGTTATGTACGAGCTTTGTGCTTCGTAATAGCCATTTAAGCTAATTGGATTGAGTGTTTCGAAATGCTCGCTTAAGACCATGATGTAGGCGTGGATGCTCGTTATCTAGGTAGTGCCATAGTTGTCACCCTTTTGTCCACGGTAAGCATATGAGTGTCAAATAGCTTTATCCTAAAACAACGCTCAAGTTACGTAATCGCACAGTTGTTGTCTCCAATTAGGTTCTCTCTTGGGAGCCTGAGCCTGTACACGTGGTTGTTAGCCTTGGACATTGTGCTACGAAGACTTTATCTATGCCGTTGCTTGACCTTAGGTCCAAGCTTAGTTCCCTTGAATGCTTGCATGTTTCGTGGTTGTCCCGCTCCTGTGTGGGAGGACCCTGCTCAAAAATCCTTGTTGGACCTTATTGCTCTCTCTCCTACTGGTGAGCTATTGAAACGCTAATCGCTATCTACCCCGGCTTTGGAACCTTTTCGCACAGATCATGTCATTGCTTTATCAAGCTGAATCCCTAGTCGATTGCAATGGCGTTGTCCTTGAATCTCGTTTGTTTTGTCTCCAACTCCTTCAAGTCTCGGATGTTTATCGGTCTTGATCTCTTCTCTTTCGACAGGACCAAATCTCATGTTAATCTTTATCTGGTAATCACTTTGGTGGACACGAGGCGTATATGGAAATTAAGCAAGAGTCTCTCGCTTAGTTGCCTTCGACAATTAGGCTATGTTCTTTTCTTATTTTGTGTTTTGATCTTTGATCGCCTCCTTGTTGATTCCTAACCTTGTGACTATCCTTGTTTGCTATCCTCTTTTGCACAATGCTTGTTCTTACAATCTAATTGGTGCCATTTGGAAATTTTGCTTTGGTTGTATTATCGGTAATGGTGCCACGATTAGCGATCTACGGTGTCATGACGGAACCTAGGGCCTCCTTGTGGGCGGCCGACGCATGGTTGTCTTCTTGGTGCTATTTGGTATCGAGGTTTCTAGTCATGATCCATTGCGTAACTGTCTGGATGTGTGTTATTTTCACGTGAGCTCTTCCTTGGTTATCTCTCCATATCTTATCGAAGATCCATATATCGACCGAACGTAGTAGAGCTTCCTTTTGAAGTCACAAAAGGATAACCTTTGAAGGCGGTCACCGACATAAACATTAACAGACTACAAGAGGTGGTAGATAAGTGACTCCACTTGGTTGTCCCACCCGTATTGACGTCCGTCACCTAGTGAACAACTTATGTCATCACTGTTGGATCAGAAAGGCACACAACAATTAATGTTGGACAAGTTGTTAGTCAGATAAGAATCGAACATCACATTATGATTATGACCTGGCTATCCAAGTCTTGATTATTATGTGCATGTTGATCGCACAGTCGAGATCAACAATCTCTAGTGTGACCCCTTGTCTGCTGACTTCGATGGCGACCATCATTATCGTCAATCACAACTATTGTTGGCAAGAGTGCAGATTTAGAACTTTTAGTGTTGAGAATCAAGCGATTAGTTACTAATAGGAAGCTTAACCTCTCGGCTAGGTGATAACTTTTTGCTAATTATGAAGGCGAGCTCACAAAACAATGTTAAGCAAAGCGAGCAGCAAAGCCGGTCATCGATGCTAGTATTGCTTCCTTCTCCAAGCCCTATGTTGTCAAGTCAAGTCCATCTTGGACAATCACACAGATAGTGCTGGATGCTATATCGGCTATGTAGGAGCTAGCGAAAGCACATCCCTAGTTTCGATCAGCATCATTGTGCCCTAGGTACCATAAACGGGTTTGTTTAAGGCTCTATTTGACGAAGTGCTAGAGAATATTCAGAAATGGTTCCTTATCTATATAGGGATGCCCTCCATATGGAGTAATGCTTCGCGCCCTATGAAAATAGTCCATAAGTCCAATACTTGCGCATCGTCAAGTTGGTGTCTAGATCAACGGCAGAAATTGTTACCTAAGAAACATGTCAGGAAGACTATAGCCTCTATCTTCAGCTAGAGAAAGACTGCTGCTGCTATGAGAAAGGTTAGAGAGTGCAAAACACACACCTCAATGTGTGGAGCGATGAAAAGGGAGAACACGAAATATGTCCAGATTTTGTGGCACTAAACCGGTTATCTTCAAGCCCGACGATTAGTGACTCAAATGAAGTTGGATTGACCCCAAACTTGGTGATCTCATTCCTTGCTTAGGACCCTTCAATGTCTTAAGTTGGCTTGAGTATTGGTTGAGTAAAACATCAGATTTGAGAGATATCTTGTCGGCTCGGTTTGCTGCTATTTCCGAACGCAGCAGTTTTGGTAGATGAATTGTTTGGATGGTCAGCGGTGTCCGGTTGAGTTGAATTTTGGTGAGTAGTTAGAAGGCCCATGGATCTACATGCCCACCAAAATTTGTGCATATTGGAGAAGTAATTTGTGAGATATGGATAGAAAACAAAAGGGTACATAATCTGCAATTTCGATGTGATCTGCGATCATCCTTTGCATTAGACGGTTGTGTTTGTAATTCATGCCAAGAATGTACAACTTGTAAATGTCTTGCTGTTAGACAACCCTCCATACCCTTGAGGAGACTAATTGCACCCCTATGTGCCTTGCTTTTGCCCGCTTAGATCAGCGATGTGTGAGCAATTGAGGTGTTCTACTGAGTCAATTTGTACCCTTGCAAATCGAAGCATTTTGAAAGGCGTCAAACAACAGATTTCAAATTGTGCCCTTGCAATTCGAAAGTAATTGGAAAGGTGTCAAACCATAGTTTTTGGATTATGGTTTTTGAGATATTGATTGGCCTAAGAATGGAAGCCACGACGTCAAATATAGTTTAAGAAAGCTGGTTTTGCTACGATGCAAGTCAACCCAACTTGCTGTGCAACTGCACCACGAAGGCAAATTGTACTTAACCTGTTTGGTAGTAAACTAGCCCCTAGTTTTGTGATTACTTGCAACTTGTGTTGCCCTCCAAGCCTCGCTAACATCCTTCTGCGTCAATGGTTCTCCAATGCTGACATGCCTTTGGTACCTTATATGTGTTTCTACCCAATAGGTTGCCTCAGATTCAACCCAAATTACTGTTGCAACTTGGATCCAAAGGCTCCCTAAGGAATGATCATCGGGAACGTTGAGCTGACTGAGTCAGCTATTACATTTACCACTCACTCAACAGACTCAGATAACACAGTGTTGTTACCGTAAAGAAACCGCACACATGGAACATTATGTAGCTTTCCATCAGTTGACATATGAGTGATTGCACCGCTTCAACCAACTTGGATATTGGTTAACTAGCTTCTCATACCCTCAAAGGATGTTTACCCAGTCTATGATCACATCCTTTACGAGAAGTTGTGCTCAAGCCACTTGAGTAGAGAACTGCTTTTCAGACCTTAGGAGCCAATATAACCCCGTTGTAAGGAATATACGTCAACCGACTGCGATCTAGTGCAAAGTCCATCTGTCTATGTTATATCCACTAGGGGAGTAGATGTTACAAGTATTTAGTCTACGCTTGTATCACTCTTCGTACATCATGGACGAAGTACGCAGGACAGTGCTATCTTGGATTCCTTCCAATGTAACGATGCTTTATGGACGCCAACGAAGGAAATTCTTCAGACAATAGCTTATGACGAAGAGCAAGTATCAGAAAGTGTCGTGACCAAATTAGCCTCTCGATACTCCAAAGTTAAGTAGCCTAATGCTATCACCGATGTTGGGAAGCCGGATGACAAGTTTCTCTTCCTTAAAGTCTTTCGCACCGAATCTGGGACGCGATTCCTTTAAGGGGAGGGCTGTAACACCCCTCAGTGTTTGCCTTACATTGGTGCATCTGCATTGCATCACATAAGCACATTCATATCATTACCACATGTGCATCATTCTATGTTTCCATGTTGCAACACGGTGTTCTTTTATTGCTCATGTATGTTTGTACCTTACGTGGTGGTGTCGTATGTGTTATGCCTAGTACCCTAGAGGGGTTGTACATGTCCCATGTACTAGGGTCCGATGTTTCAACGGATTGTTTCGCTTGTTTTTGAGTTAACATTCCATGTGTTGCAAATGCATGTTTAAATTGATTTGAGAAGCTAGAGCAATTGCATCACATGCAAATGAATGTGGTGACCCACCAAAACACCCTAGCTACATTTATAATGTCATTAGGAACAATGTTCATAAAGGTCATTAGTCCAAATTAGGTTTCTAAGCCCTAGTTGACTCATGTTGACCCTAGAACTAGTTTTGTTTGACTATTTAAAAAGTGCAGCTTGGAGTGTTTGCATGGAGGAGCACCCTTAAGCAAAGTTGTAGTAAACTTGCTAAGGAACAAAAGTTGTTTTATGGTCATCTCATGAAAATGATCAGAACACCCTCAAAAGTGGCCCACATGGCAGAATTGGGGCTGTTTTAGACTTAGCAAATTTTGCTAAGTGTTAAGCTGTTTTACAGTTTCGGGGTTCATACTTTGGAACAATGTAACTCCCAATCTAGGTTGATCTAGCTCTAACTCATGTTGACAAAGTTGTAGTTCCCATGTAGCTCTACATCTTGTATTACTGAAATTGTGGCAAAGGACAAACAGATTTGGAGTTATGGATCGTTGAAAATGCAGTTTCAGTCGGTCTGAAAATGAACTGCAGAATTCAGTTTTGGGGTGCCCTCCTTTGGAGCTCCGTATCTTCCAATACCGTCCGAATTAGCTCTTGATCCTTAAAGCAATATTGTTCACCTCGCAAAGATGTACAACTTTGCCTCTTTCTGCTTGATCACTGGACCACCGGATCGGGAGTTATTGAATGAGAAAGTTAGAGTTTCAGTCGTATTTTCGCGGTGGTATTTCGTAATCATCTGAGCAGCAATGGCCGACCGCGTGCAGGTGATACGAGCCGCGTGGCCTCGCGCGCGCACGCATGCATGCCACGGCGCCACGCTCGCTCATTTTCAACGCCCGAGTGCCCTCCTTGCTCTCTCATTCACTCCATCTGCGCACCTCTCGCTCCTCTGCTCTCTCTCGTCGTCATGGTGCGCCGCAGACATGGCCGACAAGCAGAGCTCCTTTGCCGCTGCCATTCTTCCTCCGTCGAACATCCTTGGAGCTCCCATTCGCCTCCACCTTAGCCACTCCCTGCTCCACTGCCCTCTCGCGCCCTCATCCTCCACCTTGGCTCGCCGCCGCTGCTCCTCTCCGCCGGGCTTCCGCCATGCGAGCCTATCGGCGCTCGCGGTTGCCGTGGCCGGGCCACCTCCGGCCGCCTACCGGCCATCAGTGACCACCAGCGAGTGCGCACGGGCCTCCCGGTGCTCCGCCGCCGCTCCACCATCGCCGACGAGCCACAGTGCCTCCTCTGCTTCCTAATCCCGTCAGGGACTGTTTACTAGAATTCGACGAAAGTCAGGGGCCTAACTGCAATGTCATTGACTCAAGTGAATAGTGCTTCCGAGGACCTATTTGTTGTAAATCGGGTAAAACTTTGAAACTTCATAGTAAATCATAGGAAATTCGTAAAATAGCAAATGAGGACTTTTTGGAATCCTTGTGAAATTGTCTATGCAGTAGATCTATAATATGTCATGTTTCAGTTAAAGTTTTAGCTGTAAAAATAGATTTATGCCGCTAGGTTTTTAATTCTAGTTGTATTTGTCTTTTTCATAACTGCAGTTGTAGGGCTCCAAATGAAGTGAAATTTTTGTGGCATGCTACTCATGTGATGTTTGATGTGTGGTAAAAATTTCAGGATTTTAGGCTTGATCAATTTAGAGATATGAAAAATAACAAATGACATATGCTGCTTTGCTTCTATTCTGGACAGTTCTGCATGTATGCATTGTTTGGCTCAGTTAAGTTATGAATCATGCCTTGTTGATAATAAATGAGTTGTAGTAATTTTCATAAGATTTTCAAAAAGCTAAAGAGCACAATTTTTGGTTAAGTATGTGTTTAGCTATAGTTGTTTAAAGTACTGTGGCAGTTTCTGCCCAAACCCAGACAGGGTTGCTTTGTGTGCCATGTGTGACCTTGTTAGTAGCAGAATTAGTTCTAGATGTTTATAGCAAAGTTGTTCAAAATTTGTTAAGCTTTCCAAAAATTCCAGAACCATATTTATTGGACATGTGGAACTCAACTTATAGCTGTTTAAAGTAGCATATCAGTTTCTGTTCATGTTTTGGATATAGATGTCTTACTTGGTTTAATTGACCTTGTTAACTATGAAATCATCTTAAGATGATAATAAGAAAGTTGTAGGTAACTTTATAAGCTTTCCATAAAGTTAAGAATCATGTTTGTAGGAGGTCTAGAACTCCATTTATGCTTCTCTAAAGTTCCTATAAGTTTTCTGTCCATAGATGTGCCTCTGCTGTTTAGGCTGCTGGTGCAAGTGTTACTTGTGCAACTAGTTTCATGGTGTAAATGATGTTTACTGTAGTTTTGGTAAATACAAAAGTCGTAGATGATTATCTTATCTTGCTTGTGTTAAATTTTCATGATCCTAGGTCTGATAGTTTAGGAGTTGCATGCTTAATAAGTCTACTGTCAGATTTTGATTACATTCTGCGCAGACTTAAAAGATTAGCATGTTTGGTCATGATAACTTGGGAATCATGCTGAGATGATTAAAGATGAAATGTGGATAATTTCCTAAGCTTTCCATAATGTCTTGTTTTATATCATTTGGATTTATAAAACTCCAGATATGATTGATTTATGAAGCTGCTATTTGCAAGTCCAGAAATTGGCATATTCCGGTTATAGTTGTTGCTTCACCTTGACTTGCTTTGCATGTTGCTAAGTGTGGTTCACGTCCTTGGTAATTAAGTTAAATACACCTGAGATCTTGTGAGACTTATGTGCCATGTATAATATTCTTTGTTATCTTAGCATGATAGATTGTGTGATGTTAAGTTAAGCATCGCAAAGTACTTAAGTGTGTTTAGTGTAAACGATGCTTGTCTTGCTTGCTATTTGTGATGCGTCTCATGGTACTATTCTTCATATTCATGCACTTGCATTTTGCATCTCATCTAGGTACGCTAGATGCACCACGTGAAGGATGAGATGTTGGAGCCAAACCTGGAGACGGCGTTTGATGGACCTATCCGAAGGTGGAAGGACCGGACAAGTGCTAGGACGGGAGATGCTCACTTGGCGAGTGTCGTCTAACTAACTTGACTCGATGTGGGATCCCGAGCAAGCCCGAGCATATTAAGCCTCCTATTTTCCGAACTACGATTCTGATTATTATTACATATATATTGTTGCATTAAGTTAGGTGTTGGATGCAAACCCTTCTTTGCATTGGTTATCCAATCCTTGTCCGAGATATTGTTACCACGAATCCTAAGTAGCTCAGCTCGAGTAGTGCTTAGCCACGCTTAAACGCTTGGTAGAAGTCGGGTGATTTCTGTCACTGCGAGATATAGGAAGATACATGTGGCACGGTTGGCTATAATTGCTATCGTGGAAAAGAACCGATCTTAATTTGAAATGAAGACCCGGACGGAGGCTTGCCGGGTTTGTAGTGACTCCGTCTGCGTGTCGCTTAAGGACTGATTCTTGGAGCCTTTCTGTTCATGTTGAACGCATGCCTCTCTCTTAGTTGGCCGTGTCCGATGACCGACCGCTGGCCGAGTAGCTCACCTCGGGCCGGGAGTCGATAAGTATAAAGTGCGCCTCGGAAGGGAGCCGAGGCGTGAGTCCAAGGGCGGTGATTTAAAAGTCCCTGATAAATCTGGCGGAAGGGTAATCCACGAGAGTCTTTGGCGCTGATCGAACCCGCGAATTTGGTTCTGAGATGTTCCAAAGGTGACCACGGCTACCCTTGCAAAGTATGCAGGTGAGAGTTAGGAATACCCCTCACCTGAGTTGTAATTCGATTGAATCGCCGTCTCTCCCGATTAGTGAGAACTTGACGGGCTTATCTCCAATGTAGATACACTTAATATCTTAATGGTTCGGAAATGATGATATGATGATGACAGACCTTATATACCTATATGGTTAATATTGTTTGCTCCTAATAAGTGAGTGCTCTAGTACGGTGCTAATCTAGTGGACGATGTAAATGATGATAAGCTTGATGCTAAGTTTAAATTGGTTACTATGCTCATAAGCTCTTTTATGCAAATGTGTCAAGCTAGCCCACCTCATAAGCCTTGCATGACCCTTGGTGTCCTTTATTTTTGGTTTCCGACGGGTAAGTCCGGCTGAGTACATTCGAAAGTACTCGGGTTATCCCACCATGTTGCGGTGAAGTTCTTGGCTTTGTTGAAGATGGTGGTTAAACCGCCGATGGCTCGGTGATTCTATAGTTACTTCTCATCTATATGCTTTTGTCGGATGATGTCACTTATGCTAGCAATGTATTTGGAACATATATTAATGTAATCTTTTGAAAGCTATGTTGTTTTCACTAATCGGTTTTGAAACCCCAAACTTGTACTATTATTTTGAATTCATTTGTAATATTATTTTCCTTTGCAACCTGCTGTATGTGATGTGTATTTGCTTAATCACGCGATCTTGGTTGTGATGTTGATTTACCGAGGTCTTTTGGGACACTCGGCGGACTACCGGGTTTATATGAGTGAAAGTATGCGTGTGTCAACGTGTTATGAGGATGTACCGTACTTGATCTTATATAAATTAATGATTACATTACATACATTATGTTGGCTTGGGTCATATAAGCTTGCCTAACTCTTTTGTTCTTATTGTCAAAAGCTTATAAGATCCAAGCATATTGAAAACCTCATCTCTTTTACATACTCGAGGTGGTATTGTCATCAATCACCAAAAAGGGGGAGATTGAAAGCATCTAGGCCCCTAGTTGGGTTTCGGTGATTAATGACAATATGTAATTACTATGACTAACATGTGTTTTGCAGAGGCAGTTAGGTTAGGTCATGGTAATGGAGATTGATTGGGCAATCATGGTCGTCATGCCCCTACGATGGAAATCATATCGGTTTTCAAAGGATGGACGACAATGTTAAGGATGAACTAGTTCCAAATGTTGTTTGGTGTTGAAGAGACACTTAGAGTAGTTTAGGACTTTGTTTTTCCTTTGGCCATACTATAAAGGGGGTATGAACGGGTAGCTTGACCTAGGTGAGTCTAGTGGGTTAGGTGTGGTGCACACTTGTCAAATCTAGCACTAGGTAGCTCCTAAATAGCCATAAGATCAATTGGAGCAAACTTCATTCACATATGATTATGAGTTGGAAGTGAATGGAGGGTCAAATGTTGACCGGACATTGGTTTCGGTGTGACCGGACACTGGCATAGAGTCCGATCAGTTCATTTGATCAAGGTGAAGTTATCTGTTGTGACCGGATGCTGAGTTAAAAATAGACCAGATGCTGGGTGCCAGCGTTTGGTCAACTCCAATAAGGTTCCAAAGAGCGGTTTTCGTGATCGGACGCGTCTGATCAGTGCTGATCGGACGCTGCTCAGCGTCCGATCACCACTTAACTGCTCGGTTTCAGGGAGAACTGACCGGAGTGCCCGATCATATTGACCAGAGCGTCCGGTCACCCCGCAGAGGCACATAACGGTTCGTTTTGAATGAGGGGTCATAAATACTTCCTCTATTCACTCAAAGGATCACTTTTGCTCATTCCAACAGCTGAGAAACACCCTTGAGAGTGCCAAGAAGAGCAAGGTCCTAGTGAGGTGATTGAGATTTGAGAATCCAAGAGAGAGGCCTCATTAGTGAAAGCAAGAGTAGCAAAGTGTGCATCCACCCTTCTCATTAGGCTTGTCGTGGTCAAGTGAGAGTTCGTGCTTGTTACTCTTGGTGATCGCCATCACCTTGATGGCTAGGTGGTGATTGAGAGCTTGGTGATCATCCGGCAGAGCTTGTGGATGACCCAACTCAAGTTGTGAGTGGTTGTAGGTGATTCACCGCGATGGAGTGTCGAAGAATCAACCCATCGAGAGCACTTGATCCTTGCGTGGATCAAGGGTGAGCTACACCCTTGCGCAGGTGCTCCAACGAGGACTAGTGGGAAGTGGCGACTCTCCGATACCTCGGCAAAACATCACCGCGTTCCTCCTTCTCTCTTTACTTTAAGCATTTACTTTGAGCAATTCAATTCTTGTCTTTACATTCATAGAATTGCCATGCTAGAGTAGGATTGGAACATAGGTTGCTAAACTTTTGTGTGGTAGAACAAATAGAAACACTTTCTAGGCACAAGGGGTGAAGTGGGCTAACCATAGGGTTTAATTATTACAAAGAATTTTAGAATTAGCCCAATTCACCCCCCTCTTAGGCATCTTGATCCTTTCAATTGGTATCGGAGTCTCGTGCTCACGAAATTAGACTTAACCGTCTAGAGAAAGATATCTCACGGGGATGGTCCTCCTCCTATCTTTGAGGGAGATGATTTTCCTTATTGGAAAATCCGCATGTAGGCGTATTTAGAAGCTCTAGATGTTGGAATACTTAGAGCCGCATCACAATGATTCCCAAAACCTTAGGATCCCATGTACCTTCAAGGCGATGAAGTGAACTATGAGAAATAGAATGCAAAGGCTCAAAACACCATATTAGGGGCCTTTGCAAAGATGTGTTTAACCGGGTGAGGAACCACAAGGACGTCCATGCACTATGGTCGGACATTTGTGCGCTCCATGAGGGAACTAAGAGTGAGCGTGAGGAACGCTATCATCTTGTCATGAAAAAGCTAAATTCATTTGAGATGCTTCCTAAAGAGAGTGCTAATGAAATGTACTCACGCTTGAATGTTCTTGTAGAGGAAGTCAACGGGCTTGGACTCACTCAAATGCAACCATCCGATGTTGTAAGAAAAATCCTGAGTGTCCTCCCCATTGATAAATATGGGCATATTGTGACCGTGCTTCATCAAGGTGATCTTTCCACTGCTACACCAACGCAAATCTTGGGAAAGATCAATGCTCATGAGATGTACATGCACATCACACCACAAGATGGCTCATTCTCTACTAATAAGAAAGACAAAGACTTGGCATTCAAGGCTAGCCAAGAGAAGGGCAAAGCAAGACTTGAGTATGAGAGCTCAAGTGATGATGAAATTGATGATGCAAGTCTTGCTCTCATGGTGAGAAGAACCACCAAGAGGCTAAAGAAGCTCAACAAGAGTGCCATCAAGTTCGATGGTAAGAAAAAGTTCTTCACTAGCACAAGAAGGAAGCCAATCTCCGAGATGTATTGCTACAATTATGGAGAACTTGGTCATCTAGCACATCAATGCACAAAGCCCAAGAAAGACAAGTATAAGAACAAGTACAAGGGCAAGAAAGATGACTCAAGTAATGAAGAAGAAGATGAGAAGAAGAAAAACTAGCCATACAAGAAGAAGGATGGCAAGAAGAATGACTTCCATAAGAAAAAGAAGAATAGCAAGGCATACATCGTCGGTGATTGGCTCACGGACATTGATTCATAAGGTTGCTCATCCGATGATGATAGTGATAATGAGAAGGTGGCCGCAATTGTGATTGACTCTTCATCGTCCTCACCGACACCACCGCCATCATCCTCTACACACCTATGCCTTATGGCCAAAGGTGAACGAAAGGTATCAAATGATGATGATAGTAGTGGTGATGATCATGCAAATAATGATGATAGTAATAGTGATAGTGATGATGATGAATTTGAATCACCTTCATATGATGATCTTGTTAAATTGCTAAATCAATATACTAAGATCATTAGAAAGTCAAGAGCTAAGAATGAAAAGCTTGAAATTAAGAATGACTCTCTTTTAGCTAAATGTGACATAGCAGAAAAGGCTAGTGTTGAGCTTAGAGAAGCAAATGATGCTATGTCATCCAAACTCAAGGAGCTCAAATCTTCTAAGAAAGAGCTTAAAGAAAAACATGATAAACTTGAGAGGATACATAATGAGCTCATCACTAGCCACAATAAGCTAAAAGAAGAATATACAACTCTCAAGATCAATCATGATAATCTTGTTATTACTCAAGAATTTTTATCCAATGAGCCACATGATGCTACTAACGATGTTGTTAAGATTGATATAGCTACATCATGTGATGATTTAATTGTTGAGAGCATTGAGTAAGGATCTAGTAGCAAAGGCAAGCAAGTGGTTGAAACCGATAACTATGATGAGTATGTCAAGCTCAAGCATGATCATGAAAAGCTAAAGAAAGATCTTGAAGAGCTCAAAACCACCAACACTATAGTGCTAGAAACTCTTGATCATGATGGTGATTTGATTCTTGAGAATGAGAAGCTCAAAGAAGAGAACAAGAAACTCAAGGAAGAGAAAAATAATGATGCTCTCAAGGAAGAGAACAAGAAGCTCAAGTTAGAGAAAGAACACCTCAAGATTGGATTGAGCAAGTTCACAAGAGGCAAGCATCTTCAAAGCGAGCTACTAATGAACACCGTCATGAAGATGGATAGAAGTGGCATTAGGTATTTGGCAAACAAAGAGAAGAAGGCTCAAGATCAACAACAACAACAACAACAACAAAAGCCAAAGCCAAAGAAGTGTTTTGAGTATGGACAAGAAGGCCATTTTGCCCATGAGTATCAAACTCCACCACCACAACCCTTGCCCAAGCATGCTAGACCCTTTGCTTTCAATGCTCATTACATGCTTAGAAAGGACTCTAGTGGAAAGATGAAAGTTATGTTCTTAGGACCTCCAAACAAGAATAGGCCTAAGAAAATTTGGGTTGCAAAGTCACTTGTTGAGAAAGTCAAGGGCCCTCAATAAGTTTGGGTTTCTAAAGCTTGATCTCTTGTGTGTAGGTGAACTACAAGACCGGTGGAAGTTATTGGGTAATTGATAGTGGTTGCACACAACATATGTCCGGTGATCCTTGTATGTTCACCTCACTAGATGAAGAAGAAAGAATAACATTTGGAGATAATTCAAAGGGCAAAGTCAAAGGATCGAGCAAAGTGGCAATATCAAATGATCATTCAATCTCTAATGTGCTATATGTTGCTTCATTGAGCTTCAACTTGTTATCCATTGGACAATTGTGTGATCTTGGCTTCCAATGCCTATTTACCAAGAAGGAAGTTGTTGTATCCAAGAAGGATGATGAACAAGTGATATTTAAGGGATTTAGATACAACAACCTATATCTAGTGGACTTCACCTCCGAAGATGCTAACTTGAAGACATGCCTATTCACCAAAACAACACTTGGGTGGCTATGGCATAGAAGACTTGCTCATGTTGGGATGAGCTCACTCAAGAAGCTAATGAAGAATGATTTGGTGAGAGGGTTGAAAGATGTGAAGTTTGAGAAGGACAAGCTTTGTAGTACATGTCAAGCCGGCAAACAAGTTGCAAACACTCATCCTACAAAAGCTTTCATGTCAACCACAAGAGTGCTAAAGCTTCTTCACATGAACTTATTTGGACCAACAACATACAAGAGTTTGGGAGGAAATCTTTATTGTCTTGTGATTGTTGATGACTACTCAAGGTATACATATGTGTTCTTCCTTCATGACAAATCTGAAGTTGCATCATGCTTCAAGAAGTTTGCCAAGAGAGCACAAAATGAGTTTGAAGTGAAGCTCAAAAAGATTAGAAGTGACAACGGTAAAGAATTTAACAACACAAACATTGAAGCCTATTGTGATGAAGTTGGGATCAAGCATGAGGTCTCCGCAACATATACTCCTCAACAAAATGGTGTAGTTGAGAGAAAGAACCGGACATTGATCACTCTTGCAAGAACAATGTTTGATGAGTACAATACCCCCGAAGCTCTATGGGAGGAAGCTATCAACACCGCATGTTATGCATCTAACCGCCTATTCCTTCAAAAGTTTCTTGGCAAGACACCTTATGAGTTGCTCAATGGAAAGAAGCCAGACGTCTCCTTCTTTAGGGTGTTTGGTTGCAAATGCTACATCTACAAGAAGCGACAACATCTAGAGAAGTTTCAAAGACGTGATATTGGTTTTCTTGCTGGTTACTCATCAAAGTCCAAAGCATATAGAGTATTTAATCATGCCACCGGCTTTGTTGAAGAAACATATGATGTTGAATTTGATCAATCTAACGGCTCCCAAGGAGCACATGAGAATCTTGATGATGTAGGTGATTAACCATTGAGGGAGGCCATGAAGAATATTCTGGTTGGAGACATCAAGCCAAATGATGATGAAGATGATGTATAAGTGATCAATCCACCTTCTTCATCAAATGTGTCACAAGATGGTGAAAAAGATGGGAGATTAGAAAATGAAGACACTCATGTCTCCCATGAGCAAATGGTGACACAAGCACATGATGTTGAAGCTCCACAACCTCCCCCTCAAATGGTTGATAGAAGAAATTTACCTCTAGTACAAGCTCATCCACAAGATCTCATCATAGGGAGTCCATCAAAGGGAGTAATGACTCATTCTCAAAAGCTTGCTTTATTTATTGAACATCACTCTTTTGTCTCTTGCTTTGAGCCTACTAAGGTAGAAGAAGCTCTTCAAGATCTGGATTGGATAAATGTCATGCATGAAGAGTTGAACAACTTCACCCGTAATG
Organism: Miscanthus lutarioriparius; assembly: GCA_904845875.1. Taxonomy (NCBI): domain Eukaryota; kingdom Viridiplantae; phylum Streptophyta; class Magnoliopsida; order Poales; family Poaceae; genus Miscanthus; species Miscanthus lutarioriparius. Next base: position 89,787 of record CAJGYO010000566.1, read on the forward strand.
AAGTTTGAACTCTTGAAGAGCGACCATAAGGTGCAAGAGTCATTAGAACAAAGTGGGTGTTCCGCAATAAACAAGATGATCAAGGCGTTGTTGTGAGGAACAAGGCAAGACTAGTTGCAAAGGGGTTCTCTCAGGTTGAAGGGTTGGATTTTGGAGAGACCTTTGCACCGGTTGCAAGACTAGAAGCCATTCATATCCTCCTTGCATATGCATCACATCATGAAATGAAACTTTATCAAATGGATGTGAAAAGTGCATTTTTAAATGGCTTTATTAATGAACTAGTCTATGTTGATCAACCTCCCGGGTTTGAAGACCCTAAATATCCTAATCATGTTTATAGGTTATTCAAGGCGTTATATGGGCTTAATCAAGCCCCAAGAGCTTGGTATGAGCGCCTTCGGGACTTCCTCATTGAGAAGGGCTTCACCATTGGAAAGGTCGACACCACACTATTCACCAAGAAGCTTGATGGATATATCTTTATTTGTCAAGTGTATGTCGATGATATCATCTTTATATCATCAAATGAAGATTCTTGCAAAGAGTTTGGTGAATTGATGTCGAAGGAGTTCGAGATGTCAATGATTGGAAAGCTTACATTCTTTCTTGGTTTTCAAGTCAAGCAAATGAGAGAAGGGATTTTCATCTCTCAAGAGAAATATACTAACGATCTTCTCAAGAGATTCAAAATGGATGAATGTAAGCCAATCAAGACACCAATGCCATCAAATGGACATCTCGACCAAGATGAGGGAGGTAACACGGTTGATCAAACTCTCTACCGCTCTATAATTGGTAGCTTGTTATATTTAACCGCATCTAGGCCCGACATCATGTTTAGTGTGTGTATGTGTGCTAGATTTTAAGCTAATTCTAAGGAAGCTCATTTAAGTGCCGTTAAAAGAATCCTTAGGTACCTTAAGCACACACCAAGCATTGGCCTTTGGTATCCCAAAGGAGCTAGATTTGAATTAATTGGCTATTCCGATTCGGATTATGGCGGTTGCAAAGTTGATAGAAAAAGCACATCCGGAGAGTGCCATTTGCTTGGTAGATCACTTGTGTCTTGGTCCTCCAAGAAGCAAAATAGTGTGGCTTTGTCCACCGTCGAAGCAGAATACATTGCCATGGGTGCTTGTTGTGCACAAATACTTTACATGAAGCAAACTTTGCTAGACTATGATGTAGTTTTAGAAAAGGTACCTCTTTTGTGTGACAATGAGAGTGCGGTAAAATTTGCTAATAATCCCGTTCAATACTCTCACACCAAGCACATAGATATCCGCCATCACTTTCTTAGAGATCATGTTGCTAAAAATGATATTTCACTAGAAGGTGTAAGGACCGAGGATCAATTGGCGGATATCTTCACTAAACCGCTAGATGAGGCAACATTTTGTTGGTTGAGGAATGAGCTCAATGTGCTTGATTTTAGCAACTTCACTAGAAAATGAGCTTGTGTTGTCTCTTGCATTGCATTGTAATATACAACATGTTTACTTTATGGTAATGCACTTAGGGCTTGTCTAACATGGTTAAGATAACCCCCGAAAAGCATGTGAAGAAGCTTAACCTTGGATTAAACTTGACAAGCAACTAGAATTACTTTCAAGTATTGCATTGCATATGCATGAATGTTGTTTTGTCGTTTCTCTTCAATCACCCTTTTATTGCCTATTTTTCTTAAAAAGAATTATAGCCTAAGGTAAAATATTTTAAAAAATTTGAGGGTTTGAGAGAGGTCACTCACATCAGTCCCAATTGGTGTTTATTTGGGTCTTATTGAAGTTGGGACTTGATTGAGAACAGGCAGCGCGAAGGAACTTTGAAGATTTGCTGGAAAAGAGTGACCGAACGCTGCACCAGACTCTGAAGTCCACCGTCTGGTCAGTTCACAGGAGGTGAACCGTTGCTGCGAAGGAGTGACCGGACTCTGTTGTCCAGCATCCGGTCAGATGGTGTTCCTACGTCTGGTCAAGCGAAGACGATGAAGACAGGATCGACCGGACTCTGGGTACGTCCGGTCAGTGGTGATCGGACGTGTCCGGTCGCGACTCCAGGGGATTCGGACCTCTCTGGAGTCGACCGGACTCTGGGTGGTAGCATCCGGTCATTGCCACCGGAGCGTCCGGTCAGTAATAATCGTGCGAGATCTAGTTTCTTCTCTGTTTCCTTTTCTATTCTGTCATGGGGACCCCATATAACCCAACTGCCGTACCGCGTCATGACCTAATCCACCCGCACCCGCACCGACATCGCCGTGTAGAATCCCTTGCCGCGCCTCCACCACTCGCCCGCGCCGTGCTCTTGCCCTAGCCGCCGCCGCACAGCCACGCCTCCCCGCGCCCACGTGCCACCATGCTGCTTCGCCCGCGCCTGTGCCGAAGCTCGCCCGCGCCGTGCTCTAGCGCCACCGACGTGCCCTGCTCGCGCTGTGCCCGACGTCCGTGCCAGCGCCGCCCTCAGTGCCACCAGAGCCTCCTCTTGCGCCTACTTCACCACAACAGCACCACCAGAGCCTCCCAGAACCCTAGCTGCATCTCCATGGCCGATTCACTGCAGAATGCCAACCCTAGCCTCGCATTGCCAATCCGGTGGTTCCCCGATTCATTCCTCTTCTTGTCGATTCGCTGGTTCGTCAGGTAGCAAGCCCTCGATTCTAATTTCATACCTAATGCTTGCTTCTTAGGGTTTCGTATCTTTAGATGTATATTGAAATTATTCATATATCCAATCTATTCCATCATGCAGTGAGTCATTGTTTCTGAGGTCTCTTTGGCAGTTGTCAGTCAACTCGGGGCCAAGCTCACGAGTACGGATCGAGGCCAAGCCCCAGAAGTGTCGGTGATAGTTGTTTCTTGTCCGAGGCAGCAGATCATTCTAGATGGCTCATGTCAAGAACACCGGAGGTGGTCCAGGTGATGAGGATCCGAGGCCTCCGCCTCGCTTGCCTACTGATGTTAAAGGCAAGGCGACAAAGAAGATCACGTCAAAGAAGCGGAAGTATGCAGATGCAGATACAACGAGAGCAGCCACAGTTGTAGCTGTCATAGAGCTTGCTGAGAGAGGAGGTGCTAGGAGTGGAGTTCAGATTACAGATCAGCTTTCACCAGCACAGAGGGCAGCTATTAAGCAGGTTGAGCGTCGTCATGGTAATCTAGCTGGGACTGTCATGCTTGAGGGATACCATGTTGCTTTGGAGGAGCCTCAGCCTCAGGGGGAGCCACAGCCAGCAGAGTAGACTCAGGAGGGAGAGCAGGCCAAGGAGATAGAGCCGGCATCTCAGCCATAGCTTCACCGCTCTAGTCGTACCCGTACTCAGGTGACACCAAGGCTAGAGACACATCAGAGGGGTTCTCATCCGCCTCCTAGACCATAGGGTCCACCTCCAGTGACTCATCTAGATTTGAGGGCCGCCATGGCCAAGCAGGTGCAACAGCTCAGGTTTGTGTAGTTTGAGGAGTGGTTTCCGCCAAGGAGGGATGAGCGTGCATCAGAGGGCTTCTACACACCACTGCAGGAGGATTTTTATAATGCATACCTTAACAGTGGGGCAGTATTCAGGTCTCAAAGGGTTTGCAACATTGAGTCCATTGTAGTAGCAGGAGGAGAGCAGATTCATCCTCACCTTTCTTACCTGCTAGGGCTGACAGATCTACTTGGACGGACAGGCAGATATGTTCCATCTTGGGTCTGAGAGTTCTATGCTACACTTTGGATTGACCCCGGCCATAGATTTATTCACTTTGCATTCAGAGGCCAGGATTACAGGCTGATGAGCTTCAGGGTCCAAGAGATACTCAGGCTACAGGATTCACCCATCCGCATTCATGAGGTTTGCTATGGACATACAGAGCCTCCTAGACGCCCTCACGGTGGTCTTGTGCCTCCTACAGATCTAGTCCGCCAGTGCTTTACAGAGCCATTCGATGAGGGGTCGAGCAGGACTCCCAAGGATCTTACTCCTACAGCCAGACTGCTAGATGCTATCATGAGGAGGACCCTGCTTCCGAGGATGGGATATCGCGAGGGATTGACTCGCATTCAGTTGTGGCTACTGAACGCCCTGATGCAGCAGACTGTCTTTGATGTTTGGGATGTCATACTTTCTGAGATGGAGGATACCCTTGCAGAGGGATTCAGAGGACACAGACAGCTGCCTTATGCACATTGGATTACTTTTCTGTTTCATAGGGCAGTTACAGTGAGGCCTCCAGAGATGTTGGCAGAGTATTCTGGTGCTACTACTGAGTTCCCTACATATAACTTGACCCAGATGCTCTGTCACACCAAGCCAAGTGCACCTAGCCAGCCGCGCTGTCGCCTAGAGGTGCCAGAGACTACAGCCCAGCAGGATGAGACCATCAGGGGCATTGCAGCTATAGAGGAGGAGGAGCTTGATACTCAGTAGGAGAGTATGGTAGAGAGCGAACCCAGTGATAGCTTAGATGATGACTACCAAGATATCCCTTAGATGCCTCCACGATGACATGACCATGAGGCCGGTAGCTCTAGTTCAGCTCCACCTGCACCATAGACAGATCTCGCTCTACTTGCTATACTTGAGCGGATGAGGCAGGATCAGGCTCACCAGGCCTAGGAGACCGCTGCTACATTTGCACAGTTCTAGGCCAGACAAGATGAGTTTCAACGACAGCAGCAGGCGATCCAGCAGCAGCAGTAGGCCATGCATCAATAGTAGCTCCTCATGCAGCAGTAGTTACTCAGATTTATGCAGCATGTAGTTACTGCAATTGGAGGTCCACCGCCACAGCATACACCTCAGCTTGGTTAGCCTACCACCACTTCACAGACTCCAGCTTTACAGCCCAGTGGGCTTTAGAGTCAGGGACAGCTAGCGCCTTAGTTTCCTTCACCTACAAAGCAGGTGTCCCAATGGTTTGCTTCGCCAGTGCCAGCCCCATAGTTCACACCTCTACATACGGGCTTTACTCCAACTCAGAGTTCGTTAGTGCTCACCCCAGTCTCTAGGAGCCTTGGTGCTTCATTTAGTGAGTTGACAGGGCAGCCTACACCACTAGAGTTACATGTCCCTGGTCCTTCCACAGTTGCACCTATTATCAGGACTACAGAGAGGCTTCCTTCTTTAGTTGCATCATCAGAGCAGGCAGTGCCAGTTCTAGATCCAACCCAGACCGCTTTAGTATCACTTCCAGCGATAGAGGGTCAGACTGCACAGAGCTTAGGATTAGATGATGATGGCACACAGTTCCAGCTCGCTCCTCGCACCTTAGCGCCCGACTCGTCCGCTGCAGCTCTGCCGACCGACCCTTAGGTTTTGGTGTTTGACGCCAGAGGGGGAGAGGGATCGAGTATGGTAGACTTAGGGGGAGCAATATATTTAGGGGAGCTTATCTATTATATTTGGATTTTTATGTGTGATACATTTTTATGCATTCATGTTTACTATTATGCATTGAACTACATAAGTGTGATCATAATCATGATATTAATGTGATCGTGATATTTATGTGATGTGTGACATGTGTGCTCTCTACTTTGAATTATTTATATGTCATATCACTTGTGTTATGCTCATTTTCTTTGCTTTCGCATTTTACTCCGATGCAAATGAGCTTTATTACTTGTACTCATGCTTATTTCATATCTATTGAGTACATTATGTTGGCTTGGGTCATATAAGCTTGCCTAACCCTTTTGTTCTTATTGTCAAAAGCTTATATGATCCAAGCATGTTGAAAACCTCATCTCTTTTACATACTCGAGGTGGTATTGTCATCAATCACCAAAAATGGGGAGATTGAAAGTATCTAGGCCCCTAGTTGGGTTTCGATGATTATTGACAATATGTAATTACTATGACTAACGTGTGTTTTGCAGAGGCAGTTAAGTTAGGTCATGGTAATAGAGATTGATTGGGCATTAATGGTCGTCATGCCCCTACGATGGAAATCATTTCGGTTTTCAAAGGATGGACAATAAGGTTAAGGATGGATTAGTTCTAAGTGTTGTTTGGTGTAGAAGAGACACTTAGAGTAGTTTAGGACTTTGTTTTTCCTTTAGCCATACTATAAAGGGGGGTATGAATGGGTAGCTTGACCTAGGTGAGTCTAGTGGGTTAGTTGTGGTGCACACTTGTCAAATCTAGCACTAGATAGCTCCTAAATAGCCATAAGATCAATTGGAGCAAACTTCATTCACATATGATTGCGAGTTGGATATGAATGGAGGGTCAAATGTTGACCGGACGCTGGCGTAGAGTCCGGTCAGTTCATTTGATCAAGGTGAAGTTGTCTGGTGCGACCGGACGCTGAGTTGAAAAGAGACCACACGCTAGGTGCCAGCATCTGGTCAACTCCAGTAAGGTTCCAAAGAGCGGTTTTCATGACCGGGCGCGTCCAGTCAGTGCTGATCGGACGCTGCTCAGTGTCCGGTCACCACTTAACTGCTCGGTTTCAGGGAGAACTAACCGGAGCACCCGGTCATATTGACCGGAGCATCCAGTCACCCCACAGAGGCACATAATGGTTTGTTTTGAATGAGGGGTTATAAATACTTCCTCTATTCACTCAAGGTATCACTTTTGCTCATTCCAACAGCTGAAAAACACCCTTGAGAGTGCCAAGAAGAGCAAGGTCCTAGTGAGGTGATTGAATTTGAGAATCTAAGAGAGAGGCCTCATTAGTGAAAGCAAGAGTAGCAAAGTGTGCATCCACCCTTCTCATTAGGCTTGTCGTGGTCAAGTGAGAGTTCGTGCTTGTTACTCTTGGTGATCGCCATCACCTAGATGGCTTGGTGGTGATTGAGAGCTTGGTGATCATCCGGCGGAGCTTGTGGATGACCCAACTCAAGTTATGAGCAGTTGTGGGTGATTCACCACGATGGAGTGTCAAAGAATCAACCCATAGAGAGCACTTGATCCTTACGCGGATCAAGGGGGAGCTACACCCTTGCACGGGTGCTCCAACGAGGACTAGTGGGGAGTGGCAACTCTCCGATACCTCGGCAAAACATCGCCGCGTTCCTCCTTCTCTCTTTACTTTAAGCATTTACTTTGAGCAATTCAATTCTTATCTTTACATTCATAGAATTGCCATGCTAGAGTAGGATTGAAACATAGGTTGCTAAACTTTTGTGCGGTAGAACAAATAGAAACACTTTCTAGGTACAAGGGGTGAAGTGGGCTAACCATAGGGTTTAATTATTGCAAAGAATTTTAGAATTAGCCCAATTCACCCCCCTCTTGGGCATCTTGATCCTTTCAATAAGAATATCATAGGAATCTACCTCACTCGTTGTTCTCCTGAGTTAACTAGTTTACATTATCTTAGTGATCTATCCCCTGAGTGTCATTATGCTTAATTCCTATCATTACCTTTACCCCCTGCTCTAGTTATGCTAGTATGTTAGTAGATACTCCCTGTGGTAAAATATAAATAACGATACCTAGAATACTCCCAGTAAAATGCTACAATGGGGTTCTGTGCGCTTGTGGAAATCTAATATTTAGTCTGCACTCATAAATACCAACAACCTGTCTGGTCGGGGTGATGGATCGCAGGAAGCGCCAGTGGGAGGAATCGCCAGAGGTCGACGGACCGCTATCGCATCTTCATTCTTCCCCACGAGATCAAGGGCAAGTGATTTCAAATCGTTTTTGGGTTTGGAATTGTTTGTGCTGACTATTTGTGATTTTAGGATTGTCCCCCCTATGGCGGCATCGGTGGTTGGGGACCCTCCCGGCACTGCTAGTCCCTAGTCCATTCCACCTCTAGGGCTGGTGAGTCCCTGTCACTCTTCCCTCCCTATCAGGTGGTGGGAATATGGTACTTCATGCTTGAAAGGGACGAGGCTCGCCGGTTGCACTCGAACTCTGCCCACGAGGTGGTTCAGTTGAAGGCCCGCCTGGATTATCTCCAAGTGGCCCTCTTATTGGTGGAAGAAGAAGTCACCGAGGTGCGATCATCGGCCACTACCTCTTGGGTGCGAGCAAGCGGTGGGTTTTCTGCTGTCGCTAATTCCTGTTGTCGTCTCTCCCCCTTTTTCTTTTTATTTTCATATTTTAATGGAATCCTTTCAGTTACAATTCTAGAGGGGCAGCTTGTGGCATCTCATCACGAGGTGGGGGAGGCTCGTCTTCAAGAAAGCCTCCCGAACGAGGATCATCGTTGTGTCATGGTTCCCGGAACCCACAGAGGGCCGGCGCTAGTGGATGACTTCATCGCCGCCGCGAAAATTGCTGTGGCGACTGTGAATGCAGAGGATAGTTTCCATAGTTGTGGTTAGGTCCCCTAAGTTGTGCTGAGTATTCCTGGCCTACAAGCTTATGTACATTGTTGGTGGGTGAAGTTATGAGGATTAAGTCGTCCGTGCGCGTGGCCTACCGATAATCTTCTTGCAGGTTTCTTGTTTCCTTTGTTTGCGCTGATGTGATTCTCTCACTCTTTCTTATCCCGGCGTGGGCAAGCATATGATCTTCACTTAGGGATTGATTTCTCGCAATGCACAGATATTAGCTAGAGGTCGCGTGTCGTGTTGTGTATTTGCTGTGCTGTAGGGCGCAGGCGGTGAGGGTGCGCGGGTAGCAAGTATGGCTTCTTGCGGTGGTGGTGTATGTTGGTGAGGGTTCTCGTGTGTGCTCCCCCTGCTAGTTAATGGAATTGGCCGCTTGCGGGAAGCGGATTGGGTCGTCCGGAGGGTGGATGCCCTTGGATCGAGCCGTGTGGTTTTCATACTCCTATGTTTGTTCTACGCTCCAGTTTAACCATCTATGGTCATTAACATATCTATGCGTGTATGCAAATGTGATCGAATAATGAAGTGAGGGGTAGGATTGACATCACATGTGGGCGTTCATGGAGTCGATGTTCATCCTACTATCGTTGCTCAGGTCACGTCGAGCCCCCGAGCGCATGCTCATGGCGAAGTCGTTGTGGTTTCTAACCATCCCAGTGGTGGTATCACTAAAAAGCCTTCGGGGAGCACACTGCAGGGGAGACAAGACAAAGCAAAAAATGACTCGCAAGCCTTCCTACAGCATCACAACCCCCGAGGAATAGAGTGCGGGGAGGAAGAAAGTGGCAGAACTGCCTAGCTCCAACAAGCACCTTGGCAACCACTCCGGTGCCAAGAAGGAGCAAAAGGGAAGCCAAAATGCAGCCATGTCACAAAGGTTGCACGGCCCCCTACATGGTAGCCAGGCCATCCTATCCTTCCCCGCTCGTAAGACTCCTTCTAGCACCAGTTGTTGGAAGGGGCAGCGCCAGCTTCTGGCCACCGCAGGCGACCCCCAATGGGACGCATGCTAGAGACCTCACTATACCCTTAGGACCTCTCTCTCCCCCTCGCTTAAGCTTTTTAAAAGGACTAAGAGCTAGTTGTAGAATAGCAGAAGTAGCTGCAAGTGGTTCAAACGGAAGGAAGGCCCTTATTTATAGGCCTAATTGCGGACTAAGCAGCCTGAGACCCTCGTGCCGCGTGGCGGACCACGGGAGGTCATAGCCAATGTCAGATGCCCATGTAAGGTCAGAGAAATCGAGATCCTCCCAAAGGTAGAGCTGGTACAGTGTCGACGAGACCACATGGCCTTGCCTGGATCACGTGCCCCGATATGCAACATACTAACATGGGCAGGCTCAGCAGTCGCGTACCACACCGTCAGGGCGTCCTAGCAGGACGGGACGTAATAGCCACCTACCTCATTGAATGCACTAGCCCGCAAGGGGTTGAGCGATGAAGCTCAGACAACCATGACTACGAGCCCGCACTCAACACACGACTATCAGCGCTTTCATGATCACTTCGTGATAGCAAAAACGCTCGGGGGTTACTATCAAGGTTATGATACCATGGCTATCTCAAGACATAGATTAGTTAGTCGCTCAGGTGGCCTACGGTACACCAGCTAGTATATGCATAACAATTGAGGCCTAGCTAAGCTACACGGACCTAGGCCAAATGCTAAAGCAGGGGTTGGCCACGACTTCTTCCCACGGCCTTCACTGCGCGTCGTGCAACTCCTCACGACCTCTCCTCCATCCTGACCTCTGGGAGGGGTGGGGAGAGATCGAGCCCTACCAAGCGTAACTGCTTTGACAAAGAGCAGGCACCCTGCACTGACCCCGCAAGGAATGAATAGTCCTCTCATCCTGGTCAGACGCCATCCCATGTGCCACGCAGCGCAGACAAGACAACAACGCCAAGCGGTGGCCGCCAGTACGGCGGCCCACCGTCCAAATACGACCCGACAAGACAGATGTACGACCCCACCTACAACAGGATGGGGCCCATGATGGCAGCCTTTACTTTTGAGGCCAACTAAGCCAACAAGGGCCACGACCTAGGAACATGGGATCCTAGCCGCCGGCACAACAAGTAGCAAGATGATCAACAGCTTGGGGGTGGCTACCAACTCTTGTACGACGTCCCCGGGAGATCAGGAGGCGATGACGAAGGCCACGGCAAGACCATGTCACGCAGGACGGCTGGCGAAACACCACCATGCCCATAGTGCCACCACAACCGGCACTGTAGCACCATGCCACACCATGCCACAACGTGGGCACAAGACCATGACGACAACCACTCCTGGACGTGTGCCACAAGACGACGTTACTTGCAAGCCAAGTTAGCTAGGTTCATTCGGGTAGTCCGTCTCCTAGCTCTAGCTCTCCTACCTCTTCCACCATTCTTGCACCTCCCATTATAAGAACTTCAGGGCATTCAAGCGAGGTACATGCACTCAATCATCTCTAAGATTATACGTAGGGCTCCGGCCTGAACCAGTATAATTCCTCGTGTCTTTTGGATGCTACCATCGTCTTCCTGGAGCAGCCCGACATTCGTATAAATTCACTAGTCGGTCTACAAAACACCGACAAGTCTATTGAGTATTGATTTTGGAAGCAAGTAAATAGACATGTGATAAATAAGAGCATTGTTAAGGCTAGATCTGATTAGAGTAGTTCTTTCAGCAATGGACATAGTTCCACCTTGTCAAACATCCAATTTCTTAGCACTTTTGTCCACTAAGGGTGACCAGTCAATAACATGGAGCCTACTGGGACTCACTGGCACTCCCAGAGACTTAATGGGAAAAGTTCCCACCTGACAATTAAAGAGTTCAGCATATGTGCTAGCCCAGTCATCTTCATCATTTATAGTGAGGATTTCACTTCTGAGAAAATTTATCTTTAGTCCAGCCATAAGCCAGTGTGAGTGTGATGGTCCTAAGAACTTGTTAGTGGGTTTGTTAAGTTGATATGGTTAGCTATGGAACTTGCGGTGAAGTAGCATTTTAGGTTAAATTTGTTGCTTTGAATTTTTATGACCAATTCACCTCCTTTTGGTCTATTCGATCTGTTTATGTGCTTAGTGGCTAGCCTACATATTTGAGAGGAAAAAAACTCATTATCTGTAAAATCATATTGCATAAGAATACAACCTTGCACGAGGAGTACGTACGTAGAATTTTACAATTTGACAACAAATAGAGAAACTAAATGCCATAAGACCTTCTCCAACAAGGGAGACCTAAACCCGACCCTCATTCCCGATTTCAGGTTATGCACAGGAAAAGGTCACGCACCCATAACTCAGTCCTCTCCAACAGCGACGCAAAAGCAGAGCCATCCCGAAGCGCCCGCGTTGTTGACGAGGACGCCCACGTCGCGGCCCCGGTGACGGCGAGGTCGAACGCCACACTCCGCACCTTGCACGACGGCGACGGCACGGCGGCCAGGACCTCCTTCGCTACCCGCGCCAGCTTGTAGTGCTCGGCGTTGGCCTGCCGAGGGTGTTGCAGAGGGGGAGAAAGCGGAGCAGAGGAGGGCAGAAGGGAAGAGGCAGACTGGAGGGGAAGGGATGGAGAAGGGCAGAGCACGGCGACGGCGGCAGCCTCGACGCTCGGCTCCGGTGGTGCTTCGACGCGGTGGAGGTGCTCCGGCTGCACCGGTGCCGGATCCGCCGCTAGCCACCGAGATCCGCAGGAGGAAGAGGAAGAGAGGGCGTTGCTCCTGCAGGGTCACCGGATCCTCCCTGCACCGCCGGGATCCGGCTCGCCGCCGCCTAGAGGACCTCGGCCAGGCCGGATCTGAGGGAGAAGAGTGTTGCCACCGGATCTGAGGGACGAGCACCGCCGTAGCCGTGCTTCGGGCGGATCCGATGCGTTGCTGTCGTCGTGAGGCCGCCCCTGCACCTACGCCCGTCAAGGATGCACCGCCGCCGCCGGGAGCGTCCCCGCGCGTGGTCGTTGCAAGATCCACCACCGAGAGTGCGCGCGCGAGCTTGAGCTCGAGTTCCCCGACGGTGGCAGCGGGCCAAGGCTACGCTGGCTCAGCTTGTGCTGCGCGGCGAGCGGGGGCCGAGGTGGTGCTCCCAGGTGGCGGTCGTGTGTGCCGAGAGGGAAGGGAAACTCGGCCATTCCTTGCTTCCGCGGGCGAGCTCCACCATCGGAGATTTGCCTAGCGAGGAGAGAGGCAACACTTTTTTGCGTTTTCTTTCGCCCGGTAGCCAAAATGCGCCGTGTGTTTGCGTCATCCGTTGGAGCCGGTATTCGATAGGCAAAGCACTGTGCGAGATTTATTATTAGGTTTGGGTAGCTCTGTTGGAGTCAGTCTAAGCATCTGTTATTCTGTATGTGCTAAGATGACGACGACCTTTTGTTCAGTCTAACACGCAGGGTACATGGACAGACTGAAAATTTATACTGCCGCAATCCACCACAGCAGAGGAAAGAATTCCATAAACATATGCACATCCCTTTTTTCTATTTATAGAGAAAATGTACCAAAAATGTGAATAAGGACATCAGGACTCTGATCTGAATGAAATAGAGTTTCCAGATTTCCTCGAGGAACAATTTCATGCTCCAATAGGGCATTATTACTGTTACTAGGAAAAATGTCCGTGGGTTGTTACAGATGACCATATGTTAAAAAAATATATGTCAAGCCACACCTTGTTTCAACTAAGAAAACATAAGCGTGCGTTGCTACGAGAGAGAGAAAAAACTATCAAACGTTTGATATATTCAATTCACTTCAGCTTGCTACACAGCTGCAACGGCCACGATAGTTTAATTTATACAGGTGCTACTTTTGATACTGTGGGTGGTTATTGCAGTAATTACAAACGAACAGGACAAGGCCTCGTAGCCTAGTGTCTATAAGAGCCTCAGTAGCATCTATGGTCCTGGGTTTGACTCCTCGTGCTCCAGGATTTAACGGCATTATGCTTTTCGTGGTAGGCAATGTTCTCGTCGACAGCGAGACGCTGGTAACTTCGTCAATCTCGTTTTGAGGATTTGTCGGCCTATTCTTCGAAGGTACTCATAGGGATAAGGTTTACGTACGTGCGTTCATTCAGATGAGTGAGCATGTGTTATGAGGGTTTATGTTGTACTTTGTAATCTCTAAACAAATCATAAACGAACGGGCTCATTAATGGAAACAAGGATGACAATAGTTAGATAAAGTTCTATGGCATCTTTTGAGGATCAATAAAAATATATAATTTTAATATTTTATTATGGTGGGCAAGGGTTAGTGGTTACGGTGTCTCGATTTTTACATGTCAGCCTTATCGAGAGTTGCCCTGTTATATGAGGACAACTTAGAGATTTGCGCCGACATATGTGGAAAGCTTGAAGAAACATTTATTTTTACTGGTTTGGGTGAGAAAGTGTTCAAGATTTAAGTTTATACGGTTTGATTAGTTTTTTTAGAGCTCATCGGCTAATTCATGTTATAATAATAATAATTTATTTCTTATTAAACAACTTAATAAAAATAGAAATATTTATTTATTTTAAGTAAGGGTCAACGTTTTAAAAGATTTGTAATACTTTATTATTATTTATCTTATTTTTACAATATAAAAGCAAGATTAATTCATTAGAAAATAAAAAATAATAAAAGGAAGGAAAGTCACGGACATCATCCAGGAGCTGGTGCGGCACCTTCCTAGCCAAGACCCGGACGCACGAAACATCTACGTGCCAAAAAAGGAGAGAAAAAAAAAAGACAAAGCAGTCCACGAAGAAATAGAGACGGAAACAGAAACAAAACCTGGCTGGATGCGGATAAAGTACCGGAGATTAGGTTGGACGAAAAATTATAGGTGGCAGAAATTTTACCTCTTTACTATTAGATATAGATAGGTACATGGAAGCCTTCTTAAATTAAGTGACATAATAAAAGCCTTTATTAAATAAATATGCATTAGAATAAAAATTGGTCGCGACATATACTGAAGACACTTGGGACTTGGGAGCACAGAACCACTGGAGTAGGCACCAGGTTTTGCACAGATCCATACTCATGTCCAGTTTCCAGCCGAGGAACCTTAGGTAGTTATTCCATAGTGCAGTGTGATTGTAGATCTATTCCACTCCGTACATGAATAGCTGATCACCAGTCCAGCATGACATTTGTTAGTGTGTCTTCAATGACCGATCAGCCTTGCGCATTCGCCGCTGCGGGTTCGATCTCTTGAAGCACGGACAGCAGCGCTGGGTCCTGAAAATCTTTGGCCAGCAAGCTGGCTCCTGCGTCTTTCAGCACCTTCCCAGGGTTCCTGGTCGTCAGGCCAACCACAGGCACTCCAGCAGCCACACCGGCTCGGACCCCCGATGCAGAGTCCTTGGCAGAACGAGATGCACATGCACGAACGCAGCATTACGGTTGGTTACTGACTGTTTCGACTAGTGATGATGAAAAAACAAAGCTTCAGAGAATCACGGCGAGACAGCATTATCCATACTTCAAATATGAAGGTGTGTTCAGGCGATGCGTCGATGAGCTGGAGGGCCTTGAGGTACGGGTCAGGGAACGGCTTGGCCCGGTCGCACTCGGGCCCGATGACGAGCACCGGGAAGAAGTCGGTGAGCCCCAGCAGCGACAGCATCAGCTCGGCGTTCGCCCTCGGAGCGTTGGTCACTGCCGCGCGCTTCAGGTTGCGGCCCTCGATCCATCCGCACAGCTCGTGCAGTCCATCCAGGGCCTTCAGCTGTCCTGGTGCCAACCTGTGTGTGTAAGCTTTCAGCTTCAGGTTAGTGTACAGCAAGCATCGAGTGGCACAGGATGGCAGTTTATGTTTGCGTTGACACGATCATGTAAGGAAAACATCAACATTAATGCCTTTTAGTACAAAAAATTTGACAACTTTGGGATTGTCAGACTGTAGTATCATGCAGTACTTTCTACTATGGGTTCAGATTTACAAACCCAGATTTCCTCTGGGACAACTAGACCTGAAGAGTGAACCAGCAGGTAAAATTCTAAACGCAACTGAACCTGCAAATAATTGGCTGGATACATCGGTTGCTTCACTCAACCGCCGGACTTCTAATTCTATATGGCCAAATTGAAATCAAGTGCCGATATATATATGCTGTAGTTTCAAAAAAAAAGCCCTAAACTGTCGTACAAAGTAGCACAGGGTAAATAAGATGAGTGGCCTACTTTCTGAACAAAGCTTCTTTGTCATCCATGAACTGCATCGCCTTCTGGTGATCCATGTCCGGGAACAGCGCCCTAGCGAGGTCGTCGTTGTGTCCCCCACTAATGGTGGCACTGTAGAACTCCTCGGTGATGGGAACACCGTCGTTGAAGCCTACCTGTTGAAGCACGGATAGCATAGCAGTTGAGAAGTGACAGACAGAAGCACAGAGCCGTTGCAGAGAAAGAATTTACTCTACAAACCTGCTGCAGGAGGTCTCGGAAGGCGCAGAAGTGGATGGGGTCGGAGTCGCAGAGCGTGCCGTCGATGTCGAACAGGATGGCTTCCAGCGGCGCCAGCTTCGTCAGGGCGCTGCCGCTTCAGAGTTCACAAGACATAGAGAAATAGGTGAGCAGTGTACGGTGTTTCAGTGGCGAACAAGAGAGGTCGCCAGGAGAGGAGAGGCCTGGAGACGAACAGAGACAGGTCTCAGTGGCGCACCTGTTGGTCGCCATGTCCGCCGGAGTAGCCGCGCTCACCGTCCAAGAAATGCAGCGGCGCTTCTTCCTCGCCCCTCTTCTGCTGAAACCACAGCTGTTGCTGGTGCTGATACCGATGCTTCTTGGAGAGGTCGCTGGAGATGATATAGTGGAGAGGCGGCGGCGAGGGAGGAAGGCCGACAGCATGCCAGGCCCAAATTGGATTCGTCCGCCCAGCGGCATAGAGACTGACGAGTCGCTTTCTCCCGCTCTCCTTTCTGTTCAATTCAACGATGGGCGCCTGTGGCTCGCCGCTCGCCACGAGCCCACGACCGCTCCTCTGCTCCCGGTCTCTGGCTGCCTGTAGCAAGTGGCAGCCGGATGATCGCTCACTCTGCTGCTGTGCTGTGCTGTGTTGTGCTGCCTGCTAACGTACTGAATTGGGAACCTCATTCCAAAGATGACGCCAGGGTATATGCTCCCTTGACAGTCAAAAGATCATGCTTCCAAGCAATTGCGTGCCTAGCAGTCACGTTTTCTGTGGACTCAACTTTCTCACCATCTGGTGCTTTTCTAGAGAGGCCACTTGACCCAAGACCACAAATAAACGTTTTGTCATCAAAGAGTCCTTAAGGTTAAATTAAACATGATGAATCCACGGCTTTATGCCAACTAGTTGACTAATTAGACCACGGTCGCCTTAGCTAATTTTTAGTTCCTAACTAACGCAAGGTAATAAATAACGGATAGCTGGTTTGTTGCGGATCCATGTCTATGTAGCAGATCACGGATAGCGGGCTCTAAGTTCCAATAGCGACGTCTAATAATCACACATAAATATATGTATGTATATCATGAGTATTGACTTTCTCACATCGTTGTAGCAACTAGAAAACAAAATATTGATACAAGAATAAATGCTTAACTAGATATTTAGTTGCACTCGAATAGTTGATCAGCCTGTCGCTTGTTGGTTTCAGTCAGAGCTTATCAGCCAGGCAACAGTGTTTTTCTCTCACAACAAACCAGCACCAGCTAGGCTTATCAGCCCAGAAACCAACCAGCGAACAGACTCGATGTCTCAGTCCAACATAACTTACATTAAGAAACAAACATGATGTACTACGTTGAATTATTGGCTCATCACGAATTAAGTTTGATAATGATACATACCAGATGTCCGGATCGACGGACGCCTCGACCGCTCATTCCCACAGCGCTCGCGCCCCTCCCCATTCTTATCCTTTCACGTCCCGCGTCCACACCCGACGATGCGACCATCGCTGCTTCCTGGCCGGTGAAGGCTCCTCCCCCCACCCCCGGCATCCTCCTCCCCCAACTCGCCGGCTTCTTCCCCCCACCCCGGCGTCCTCCTCCCCACCCGGCGGCCTTCTCCCGGGGACCCCTAGCTGCCGACGAGGTCGGCACCAGACCCGTCGCCGACCCCCCCTCCCAAAGAAAATAATTTCTTCCCCCCACTTCCTTCACTAAATTGGACCCAATTCAACTGTATTCTTGGGACAAACAGTAGACCACACATAAGCCATGCACTAAAAGACGAAATTGCTGACATCAGCACATATCCAATGCTTTTTGAGGTTAAAAAAAGTCATCTCATAAACCAAGTATCCTAATTAAAATCCGATTGCGTGTTCCTTGTAATAAACTCTTGAAAACAAGATCCCACATGGATATATTTCGATAAAACTTTTAACGAACATTTATCTCATGATGAACCTGTATTTAAAGATAATCACCGAACATCACATTAACACTATACGAACATCGTAGAAAAATAGCATAGAACATCATATGTATACTACGCGAATATCATATATATATATCATGAAATATAAAAAATAAAAATAAAATTAATGAAGTAATTAATTATAGTCAAATAAAAAGAAGAAAAAATGCTACCGAACATCACAAATACATCGTAGAACATCAAACTAACACTACACGAACATCGCTAAATATAGCATAGAGCATCATATGTATACTACGTGAACATCACAAAATTTCGTGAAAATGTAAAATAAAAATAATGAAATTAGTGAAGTAATTAATTAGAGTGAAATAAAAAGAAAAAAAAAATGCTACCGAACATCACAAAATATATCCTAGAACATCAATGTATGTTTACTGAACATCACAAAATACATCGTAGAACATCATATTTCTACTCGCGGACATAAAAAAAATACATGATAGAACATTACACGTATACTACACGAACATCACGTGTGTCTATAAATAAAAAAGTGAAACATAAACTTATGAATAGAATAAAAGAAAAGAAAAATAAATAAATAAGAGGAAAGAAAAAAAAAGAAAATGAAAACATATAATAAAAAAGGAAAATAGAAAAAGGAACAAAAAGATTAATAAAAGACAATAAAAAAGAAAGAAAATGAAAAAAGAAATAGAAGAAAAGAAAGAAAAATAAGAAAGAAAAAAAGAAAAAAGAAAGAAAAATAAAAAGAATAAAATATGACAAGAATAATAGAACAAAACAAGAAATAATAAAGAAAAGAAAAAGGAAAAAGAAATAGTAGAAAGAAAAGAAAAAGAAAATGAAAAAAAGAAATAGAAAAAAAGAAAAAAAAGAAAACCTCACTTACTCGCCTCGGGGTCATTGGGCCAAAACTAAACTGCTGGAGCCCACCAAAGCAAGCTGTGGAGCCAACTACGCACGTACTGACACGATGCACGAGTAGCAGGGAGCAACCATCAGACAAGCACGGAGGGGTCAGCACACGGATTCCATCCGACTGGTCGGCAGCGATGGTTTACGCCATCTCCCCCACACCCGCGGCCCCTTCCCCCACCCCGGCACTCGATGTGGAAGCGGTGGCCGCACCGCGGCAGCGTGTAGGCCGTCGTCATCGACCGTCGCGGCGGCCCTCGTCGCCACCACCGGCGATGGTCAGGCTCTAGAGCAGCTGAAAGCTCTAGTTTGGTTTTGGTAAATTGATGAAACCCTAAGTGCTAACTTAGTTCATCAAGTGATCATGAGATAGGTAGCACACTTCTAGTAGAGAAGCAAATGAAGATCATAACATGACAATGGTGATAGCATGGAGATGATCAAGGGCTTAAACTTGAAGAGAAGAAAGAGAAAAATAAAAAGCTCAAGGCAAAGGTATAACTTGTAGGAGCTATTTTATTTTGGTGATCAAGACACTTAGAGAGTGTGATCACATTTAGGTTTGATAGCCGTACTATTAAGAGGGGTGAAACTCGTATCGGAATGCGGTTATCAAAGTGCCACTAGATGCTCTAACTCATTGCATATGCATTTAGGATCTAGTGGAGTGCTAACACCCTTGATAATATGTGTGTAAATATGCTACCACATGTGCACAAGGTGTTTGTAGGGTTGAGATGGGTTTGGGTCCCTCTCTCCCTCCCGGCACCGAGCTTATGAGAAGGATTCGGCGCTTTTGGGAAAATGAAATGTCGATTTTCTATTGCGCCGGATGTAAAATTCTTGGTGGTTGGCACACTTGAGCAAGGGTGAAGAAGTAAGAGTTGAAATGGAATTGATCGAAATGATGTTGGCGTCGGTCTCATCGACGAATATTTGAGTCACTCAATGACCGGACGCTGAAAGGCTGCGTCCGGTCGAGTCAGTGTCCGACAAGACAATGGCTAGGGTTGAGCACCGACGCCGGTCTGCGTCTCGGTCAAGGTGGACCGGACGCGCTCGTCAAAAAACATGTCTCGGGAGCTTATCGAAACGACCGGACCGGACTGGGCTTCAGCCGTCCGGTCTTTTTCTCCGAGCGTCCGGTCACTTCGGTACTGTTGAAATCGACGAACAGCGTTTGAAGTTTGGTGACGCGTGGCGTCCATCGGCGACCGACGCCGAGGGCCAGGCTGTCTCCGCCAAGATATGACCGGAGCGTCCGGTCGAGCGCTGCTTTTGCCCAAAGTGAAGGGGTATAACGGCTCTATTTGATTAGGGCTCTATTTATAGCCCCATGGCCGGCTCAAGGGAGGACTCTTGCACATTTTCATTGACATAGCAACCTTGTGAGCCTAGCTCAAGGACTCCCACTCATCTACATCATTGATTCATCATCATAGTGAGATTGGGAGTGAATCCAAGTGCATTGCTTGAGTGATTGCATCTGGAGGCACTTGGTGATTGTGTTTCGCTGTGGATTTCGCTTGTTACTTTTGGTGGTTGCCGCCACCTAGACGGCTTGGAGCAGCAAGAATCGTTGAGTGGAGGAGGTGATTGTCTCCGACTCCGATCGTGGTAATTGTGAGGGGTTCTTGACCTTTTCCCGGCGGAGCGCCAAAAGGTACTCTAGTAAATTGCTTGTGGCTTGTGTGATCCTCATCTTGTGTTGGTTGTGCGGCACCCTATTGAGGGTTTGGCGAGTGATGCCAATCAGCGCGTGAACCTCCAAGTGAGTGAATCGCCACAACGAGGACTAACTTGCCAGCAAGCAAGTGAACCTCGGTAAAAATCATTGTGTTCATCATTTGATTCCGAGGTGATTGATCTACATTGGTATTCATTATTGTGATTGATTGGTTCCTACCACTACACGGTGGTATAACTCTCTTGCTCACTCTTACATTGCCGCAAACTAGTTATCAAGCTCTTTAGTGTAGCTAGTTGTGAGAGCTTGTTTGTTTGATTAGTGTTGCTCTTTAGTTAGTCTTTGAGAGCACACTAATTTAGCTAAGTGTCATAGCTATTGTGTGGATATATACTATTCGAAATAAAATTGTGGTAGGTGGCTTGCATTTTAGTAGGCTAGCGCAACACTCGCTTCGCCACAAATTTGTCTAACACATTTTGTTAAGTGTTGTTGTAGATTTTTATTAGGCTATTCACCCACCCTCTAGCCATTAGAACCTTTCAGCAGCCACCGCTGGCCGCCGCCGCTAAACCCCGACGGCCGAAATCGACCGACGCAGCCTTCCCCTCCCTTATGTTCCTCGACCCTCAGTGGCTCCTTCCCCCACCCCAGCGTCCTCCTCCCCTACCCCGGCGGCGCCCCTCCCTTCACACCGACGTCCTCCCCCACTGGGAGCCCGCAATGCTCGCAGATCCGGCGGCCATGGCACTCCCTGCGCCAGTGTCTCTCTCTCCCCGCTTATGTTGTAGTTGTATGTTTCAATTGTTTTAGGCGTTTCAGAGGTATGTTGCATTTGTTTCATATGGATGTTGCAAAAGTAGATCGAGGGATGTTGCACATGTTGCATATGTTGTAATTGTTTCAGAGGCATGTTGCAACAGTATGTTTGCAGTGTTTCAGAGGTATATTTCATATGTGTTTTCCGGACGCATGTTACAATTGTGTTTATCTAGATGTTGCATTGTTTGACACATATGTTGCATGTGTTTTATTCTGATGTTGTGTATGGTTGCAATGGTTTTCAAGTGTTTTCAGGTGTGTTTTTGAAGTATTTTATAAGCATATTTTCAAGTGTTTCAACTGCCTTCAGACGTATGTTGCAACCGTTGTATTTGGATGTTTCAAAAGTAAATCAGGTGTTGTATCTCTCCTCCACCCACCTTCTGTTGCATCATCTCTCCCGGAGCCGGCAGGGCATCCATATGAACGAGGGATGGATGATGGGTGAGATGGGCTCGGGACGAGGGAGCTGTGTGCGTCGAGCGCAAGCGAGGGAGCTCCATACGGACGGACGCTGCCTCTGGAGTGCGATGGGCGCTGGGCGGAGGGGGCTGCATATGTCGCGGTTTGGGAGCAGGGGTGGAGGTGCGTGGTGACGTGGGCACGGCGGACGGGCGCTCTCCTGTTGCGCGGGCGTAGCCTACGTGAGGGGGGCGCAGCGGGTGCGTCGAACGGAAGCCTAGTCCGAACGTAGGACTTGTAACACCCCGGTGTTATGCCTACATTTAGGCACTGCAAATCATGCATATCATGCATCATCAAGCATCCTAATCATACATGCATAATCTTGCATATAATAACTGAAACATTACTTCGAAACATACGAAATATGTTTGTGAAACGTAAATGATGCATACATTTATTAGAGTTGTTTTGCTCGATTCTTGCTTGCTAGGTTAGTAGAACATGTTTGGTCTGCTATTGTAAATCATCTAGCAATGTTTAGTTCAATTTTTGGAGCAATGTGTGTATTCAAATTAATTCAAAATTTGGCTTCAAAAATAAATTCCAAAAATTAGGGTTTTGAGCTAAACGTGAACTTTGATCTTTCAATTCAAAATCTAGAAAGAATTTGGCTGTGGTCCTAAAAGCAAAGTTGTAGAGAATTAAATTCTAAACAACTTTCATTTTTGGTACATTTTCAAAAGAGGTCATTTTCTTGCTCAAAATAATATTTGAAAGATAGCATTTAAAATCCCTTGAAAATACAAATGAAAAAGGATTTTACATTTTGCTGTCACGCCGCCTGCCCAAATTGACCCATAAAGCCGGCCCAGCCAAAGCCCTCAGCGCCTCGCCCAGCCCGGCCAGCGCCCGGCCGGCCCAGCCTGCCTCCTGCGCGCCATCCCCCCCGCCGCTCGCCAGCGCCACGCCGCGATCATGGCGAGAGAAATTCCATGGCGTGGCACTCCCACGCCGGCGTCACCGCACAGCGTCACCGCGGCTCGACACCGCGCCCACGCGCCCGCCTTCACCTGCTGGTGCCCACGCGCTCGCTCACTCCCGCCCGTGCTGCCTTCCTTCTCCTCCAGAGCCGAGAGCCTCAAGCTCTGCCCTCGCCAGCGCGCACGCACCGGCTGGCGTGATTCACCGCCGGTGCTCCTCCACGCCCGCAATCAAGCACCGGCAGCTCCGCCTCGCTCTCGGCACTGGTGCTCGTGGTTGTGCCGTCGTTTGAGCCGAGGTAGCGCTTTTTCCAAGCTTCGCCGCCGTCGTCCATGGCGCCGCTGTCTCTTTCGGCCGCCGTGGAGCGCCTCTTCCTCCCTTCTCCACCCTCGCTTAGCCGCTCGATCGATTCGCCGATTGCCTCGCGAACCTCGTGCGCTCGCGCTTTTCGCCTGCCGTGGCCGGAGATGGCCGCCCTGCCTGGTGGCGAGCCGCAGCTGCCACACACACAGGCACAAGCCTTGTATGGCGAGCCTCCCCTTCAGCTTGACCACCGGTAGGGCCGGCCAGCAAAGCGGCAGTGGGGTCAAGCCTCTCGCGCCGTCAGCCAAGGCTCCTCCTTTGCGCTTGGGGCATGGCGGGCGAGATGCGGCCATGGGCCATTGTTCTTCTTCGGGCCGGCCCAAAGAAGTGTTTTAAATGAATTGTTTTCAATTTATTCATTATTATTTGAAAGCGAAATGGTTTGCAAAATATTTGGATACTCAAAGTTGCTCCAAATTTGTTGAAACAAATTTTGCTAGGTTCCTTATCATCAGATCTACTTGGGAAAAATTGTGCATGTCATTTTTGAGATACTTTTCTATAGGATTTTATTTAATCTTGAATATTGCTGATAACTTGAAAAATATGTAGAAAAATATATAGGCTTCAGAAAAATATGATTCCAAGTTTGTTAATCTTCTTATGTCATGTACTTCCTAGGAAAAATATGTTTCATGCATGTGCTGTGGGAAAAATTTGAGGTGTAGTTCAAGTACCTTAGATGGCTGATTTTTTGTTATTTTTGCTAGAGAGCAAAATTTGTATAAAACATGCATGTGGTAATT
The DNA here is from genome assembly GCA_904845875.1 of Miscanthus lutarioriparius. Classification (NCBI taxonomy): domain Eukaryota; kingdom Viridiplantae; phylum Streptophyta; class Magnoliopsida; order Poales; family Poaceae; genus Miscanthus; species Miscanthus lutarioriparius. Next base: position 113,343 of record CAJGYO010000566.1, read on the forward strand.
TTTGTACAGTCATTATATACCATGAAGAACCTAGGAAAAATATTAATTCTGTTGTTTGACACTTTTCATAGTACAAAGTAATTTCATGCTCATTTTTATGCTATAGCTTGTCATTTTTGTGTAGGATAGTTTACTTATCCAAATGCCATGAAATTTTTATGGTAGTCTGTTTAGGGTAGTATTATGCTACTGTAATTTTCTCAGATTTTTAGGAGCATCAGAAATATAGGTTGCTATTCAAACCTATTATTAATTAGGGTTTAAGCAAGTGTTGCCTTAAGTGTGATTAAGAAATTAGTAAAGCTTTGGTGTATCTTTGAAGCATTTAATAAAATATGTTGACTTAACATATTGGTAGTAGAAGAGAATGCAGTAGATGACATGTGCTTGTAGCATAGTTTCTTGGATGATGTTGTCTACCTTGCCTTTCGACATATTCATTGCATTCATCTCCTTCGATGCACCGATTGCATAGGCACTTACACGCATTGCATCATACAGGATCGCAAACCGAGAGCCCAGTCGTCATTCCCGAGGAGCCCGAGGAGCAGTTCGAGGTGCAGCAGCAGGAAGTGCCAGAAGTCGACGAGGAGGACGTTGAAGAACTTCCGGAGTGCCCCGATCACCGTCCGAGCTCCTTCGAGAGAGGCAAGCCCCGGAGCATCTTTCTCCCGGTTTGCAATGATTTCGTTAAATGCTTTACTTTAAATTGATGCATTACGTTCAGGAGTTGTTTGCAACCATTGCTACATTATACCTTGTTTACCTTTGTTATACTATATCCTTGTTACCCTGGTATCCGCAGTCGAGTCAATGCTTAGCTGGCTTAGACCGGTAGAAGTCGGGTGATTTCCTGTCACCTGCGAGCTATAGGTGGTTACCTGGATCTGTTTGGATGGCTATGAAGTCATGGTATAACTAAGTGTTAAATGAAGTTGAGACAAGGCGGAGACTTGCGGTGGTTTTGGACCGTAGTGTTTCCGTCAGGTCGATTAAGGACCGACCGTTGTTGGGCCTCGAGTCATGTTGAACGCATGCCTTACATTTAGCCGGGCGGATAAAGTACCTTCCGACCGCGAAGCTGGGAGATTTTTCGGGCCGAGTAGATTGCCCGCAGCGCACTGTGTCAAGCAGGTGTGGTAGGACACGGGGGCGGGATGATAAGACCAAAGTGCAGTCGGTCGGCCCCCGGGTACATGTGGTTCCTGGCAAACTCGAGATACCTGGAAAGTTGACTCGGTGATCAATATCTCACTTTAGCGGGTGAGTGAGATTTGTGTAAGGAATAAATCACCAGCTGGTTAGGAATCGATTCGAATCGCCATCGCTCCTGGATAGTGAGCACTTGACTTGAGTTACTTCATCGTAGTAAATGTTTATGGAACACTTGGACAGTTATAGTGAATATGACAGTATGGAAGTTGTTTAATGATCAGTGGTTATCATTAATTGCTTAATCACATGTTTACTCTAGTATAGGTGCAAATCTAGTCGACAGGTTAATAATAATTAACTTGACAATAATGCTTTTAGAAAGGTTCTTGAAATGCTAAAATGCTTCTTTTGCAAATGAGTCAGCTACCCTACTATAATGCCTGCATAATCCTTGGTGTCATTTATTTTCGGTTATGTCGGGTAAGTCTGGCTGAGTACATTCTCGTACTCAGGGTTTTATTCCCACTTGTTGCAGATGGGCAGATGTACTATGGCTATTGTATCAACTGCCTGTATCCTGCGATGGGTGATGCTTAGGACCATGGGCATGGTCATTCCTTACGTCTCGTCTAATGCTTTTGTTGGAGATGATCATCAGCTGGCACTATATTTGAACTCCGTGTGAGTGTGTGTGGTTTTAAACAAATGACTTCCGCTACTTTTATTCGAACTTGTTTTGTAATAACTATGTTTAAACTCGATGTATACATTATGGAAACTTTTATGTAATATGTGATTGGTGACCGCTAAACTTATTACGATCATGCATTTGGGACACGAGTTGGTTTGAAATCCTTCGTGATTTCACGGACTACCGGGTTATCTGGGCTTAAGTTTGCAATAATCGTCCGCTCACGGTGGATGATTTTCTTACTTAATTTCGTATAATTGGTCGGTTACATTACATACCGGCATCGAGCATGGTTTAGCGTGTTACTGTTTCACAAGTGTATTTAAAACAAAAGGCATTTGGAAAATGTGATTTTAAAACTATAAAGTGTGCCGTGATCATATCCTTTATGCCCGATTAAGGACTTTAGGTGGCTTAATTAAAATCTTGACTTGGGGTTCTTGCATCATATTTTTCTTTCAGCTCATACGGCGTGCTATTGTATGAGTGCCACTTGTTGGAGTGGTAATGAATGGATCATTTGCCTCACGCCTCGGTAAGTGTGAGTTGTGAGAGCATGATCGGATACACCGCCGATCTAGGGTGAATGCTTATATGATCTTTGGAGTAATTACATGTTCTACGCATGTTTTACAAAGGTATCTCATGTATGGGTCTTCCGTCTGTGGAGGCGATGCCGTCAATAGGACGATGGTTCGGGTAGTTACTACCGTTGTACACGTATCGTCGAGGATTCGTGTAGAGCGTGTAGATAAAATTTTCTCGCTTTTATGCATTCATTGGGAATTGGGCTGAAATGAATCTTCTGCGGTACATAACAACGCTTATCGTGTAGAACGTATTAGCTACGTATTGAGAGATCGTTGTATGCCAATCAATTCGTCGTTAGAAATTATTTATTTCCTAAGTTTGTGAGAACGTACGCACGTACATACATCATGTTACTTGTGCATCTCATTCATCTCATGCATTCCTCCCTTATAAATTGATTATCTCATTTTGATAAAAAAGACGTATCACCAAAAGTATGTTTCCCAAGTAATAAGAGAACTTTTGCTATGATGGCCCAAGACAAAGCTGCATCACCAGTAAGTCCACGGAGGAAGAGCACCCGACGCCTGTTGGCCCCGAGGGAGCACCGCACCACGGACACCTTCTTGAGCGAGTTTGGCATGCCAACTTTGCTTTGGAGAGTGCTCCATGATGTGGGGTACCAGAGGGTCAAGAGCCGGTGTACTCTTGGAATGAGAGCCAGTTGGCGGATGATGGACTTGCGAGTGGTGGAGATCACGGTTCCTGCTCTCGGTGATGCTCCAGATTGGGATGGTTGGCATTTGAGTTTGAGGGTCGACTCCGGTGAGGGTGCAGAGGGAGCAGACCTTCCGTGTCATCGGGGACATTATGAGCAGATTTCCCGGTGAGCTTGCAGCAGCTCTAGCTGGTACTTTTCCTAGGGATGATCCTCGTGATGCCATTTGGGTTGACCTCAAGGAAGTGCATTGGTCGAGGTCCGGTGAGGGACAAAGCTAGTGACAACCGAGCAATGAGTGCTATGTTCGCCGCCATTAGAGCGTATGAGGGTCTCGAGAGTACCTCTTGGACTTTGGTGGCTTATGTAGTGAGGATAAGCTCAAAGGGAAGAAGCGTAAGAAGAGACAGCACTGAGCTATAGCTAGCTTGCGGGAGAGCGGTTATCGATATGAACTTACAGCCGAGATCAAGCGGTTGAGAGAGGTGATAGAGCTATGCAATGAAAGTGCATACGTTGACTCAAGCCAACAACAATGCGCAGACCGCATGATTGGACAATTGGTTCGGGAGAGGAATGAAGCACGGAACGCAAGAAACCTTCTCCGCGGAGAGAGTCGATGAGCTAGAGGAATACAACGGCAACTGCGCACGAGGAGTTTCACGCGCTCTACAATGGGGTTGGCCCATATGCTCCAAAGACCAAACGCCGCCGGCATGGACATCGACGACGACAACCGAACGAGCCTGTAGTTTCACCGGAGGCGATGGTGATGTCTCCGATCCCGACGATGGCCCCGAGGAATAGGCTAGTTGCCTTGCGCTAGTATCTAGGTCTGTCGCCAAGACCTTTCTTTTGTTGGCATGTAACCTATCGTATGTTGTTTGAACGTATGAGACTTGGCATGTGGTTGGAACTTGATGTTCGAATGCAAGATCTCGAACGCATAAAAAGTCCGAGGTATGTATGTATCTTGGCAATGTGGACCGTATGGATGCGATGTTTGCCATTGAAGTAATTCGATTAAGTGTTGTTGTCTTAATTGGGATGAGATTGTTGTGCCTCTGTTTTATTGCATGAATTTATTCTCTCCAAAGAAAATCAAGACGGCATAATTTTTCTTCACTCGCAATCATTACTGACTTCACTCAATCGTTACTTGTTCTTTGAAATATGCAGATGACAAACACTCGCCGAACCACGATGAAGCCCGCCGAGACCGGTGCTAACGGTGCGGGGACCGGTGGTGGTGGTGATGGTGGGAACCACGGCAACAACAATGAACCTCCCCATGAACCGCATTTGCCACCTCCTCCCCGTTTACTCCCCCGAGATGTTTCTCGCAGCTTGTTGCCGGGAGTCGGCATACAACACGGAACAATCCCGAGAGAAGAACATGGAGGATTTTCTGCGCACCATCGCCAACAACGTTCAACGTGGTAACAATCAAGGTGGTGGCATGGGAGTGAACCAATATAGCGACTTCAAGGATTTCATGGACACCGGGCCACCCGTATTCAAGGAAGCCACAGAGCCACTCGATGTCGAGGAATGGATCAACACGATGGAAGATAAATTCCGTGTGTTGAGAATGACCGAGGTTCTAAAAGCGGAGTATGTTTGCACTTCAATTGCGAGGGGACCGGGTAGGAATGTGGTGGAAGCACCCATCGCACCACCTTCCCTCCAAATGCTCGATTTCTTGGAGAGAGTTTTTTGAGGCTTTTCGTGGAGTCTATATTCCACCGTGGTGACCGAAATGAAGTTGGGAGAGTTTCTGGCATTAAACCAGGGCACCAAAACCGTGACGCAATACCTGCATGCCTTCAACAACTTGTGTCGCTATGCTCCCGACATGGTTGACACAGATGCTAAAAGAATAGCTAGTTTCAAGAGAGGACTCAATCCAAAAATGATGAAGCATGTTGGTACCAACAACCGTGTCAGATTCAACGACTTCATCAGCGACTGTCTAAAGCAGGAGAAGAATAACAACGCCAAAGCACTGCAGCCAAGACACGCAAGAGAGCCTTTGAAGGTGGGCCGTCTCAAGCTAGAGCACCTATGGGAGGTCGTCCTCCATATCGCCCATCGGCACCTGGCGCTAGGTTCAGGCCACCTCAGCCAAGAAGTCAGAATTTCCGTGGACCTCAAAAGCCGTACAAGATGGCAAGAGACAAAGCCCAACAAAGCGGCCAAGAATCTGCGGTACAAGGCGATTCAAAGGAACTGTGGGATCTCGGCCGAGAAGAAGAGGACCTCGCTATAAGCGTGATCAACCCGGTCATTTCTCGAGGTTTTGTCCGTACACCAAGAAGAAGCAAAGCAGACTTATAATGCTAGAGTGCACAAGACAACAATGGATGAAATTCCGGAGGGAGAGCCCAAATCACTTCTTTGGTAAGTTTCATCAACGAAAAAACCCTGCGGTTGTTCTATTTTGATTCGGATCATCGCATTCTTTTATGAGTCAAGCATTTGCACGTAAACATGGACAACTATGCATGTAATTGGGGTATGGGTACCGTGATAAGTTCAAAGAGGGGTGATGTTTTGACTAACCGGATGGTTCGAGGGCAACCCTTGAATTAGGTAGCGAAAGTTCGAGTGAACTTGATAGTTATGCTCGGGTTAGTCTTGGATGTCATTATAGGGATGAATTGGATGAAGGATTGGGGAGCAGTCATAGATTTGGAAGTCGAGTACTTACCCTTAAGGATCCCTCGGTGAGGGTACTTTCCAAGTACCATTGCCTCGGAGAATGCAGACCTTATAAGTGTTACATGTGCTACGGCGGTCATTCCTATTCATCGATTCCTAGTAGTGTGAATTTCCGGATGTATTCCCGGATGAGTTACCCGGTCTTCCGCCGAGATAGGGAGATTGAGTTTGGAATTGAGCTAGTACCGGAACAGCTCCGATTTCAAGGAGACCATATCGGATGCCTCCAGATGAGTTAGTTGAGCTAAAGAAGCAATTAGAAGATTTGTCAAAAAGGGGTTTATTCGCCAAGCAAGTCCGAGTGGGGATGTCCCGCTTTGTTTGTGAAAAAAGAAGAAAGAGGGCACGTTGAGAATGTGCGTGAGATTATGTGCCACTCAATGTTGTGGACCGTCAAGAATAAATATCCCTTGCCACATATCGATGTTCTGTTTGACCAATTATCCAAGGCCAAGGTGTTCTCAAAAATAGATTTGAGATCCGGTTATCATCGATTAAGATTAGGCCACAGGATATACCGAAAACCGCATTTTCCACCGGACACGGGTTGTATGAGTATCTTGTCATGTCTTTTGGCTTGACAAATGCTCCTACATATTTTATGTTCTTGATGAATACAGTTTTCATGCCGTAATTGAATAAGTTTGTGGTAGTATTCATCGATGACATTTCGGTGTACTCGAGAATGAGAAAGATCATGAAGAGCATCCGAGAACCGTCTTGACCGGACTTAGAGATCATCAAGCTGTATGCTAAGTTTAGCAAATGTGAATTCGGTTGAAGGAAGTTCCTTTCCTTGGTCACATTCTCGCCGAGAGAATGGAGTTTCAATCGATCCAAGTAAGGTGCAAGAAGTTATGAATTGAAAGCACCGACCACAGTTCACGAGATTAGAAGTTTCTTAGGACTAGCGGGTTATTACCGTCGCTTTATACCGGACTTTTCAAGATTGCCAAGCCGATGACAAGTCTCCTTCGGAAGGATCATAAATTTGTGTGGGCGATGAAGAGTGTGAAGCAGCTTTCCACACTTTATGAAACTGTTAACCATCGCTCTGTTCTAGCCCAACCAGACATCGAGAAACCATTTGATGTGTTTTATGACGCATCAAAGACTGGATTAGGATGTGTTCTCATGCAAGAAAGGAGAGTCATTGCTTATGCATCACGTCAATTGAGGAAGCACGAGGTCAACTATCCAACACATGATCTTGAACTTGTCTGTAGATTGTGCACGCCCTAAAAATTTGGAGACATTATCTTACGGGTAATGTGTGCAATATTTTCACGGATCACAAGAGTCTTAAGTATATCTTTACCCAACCGAGCTAAACATGAGACAGGCGTAGATGGTTGGAATTGATCAAGGATTATAACTTGAATGTGCAATATCATCCTCGGTAAAGCCAATGTAGTGGCGAGATGCTTTGAGCGAAAGTCACATTACTTGAATGTGCAACCATTACTTGAAGATGGGTTCGATCTAATGCATCCCGCTATGTTACATAGTATTGATTAGTTGCTCGTTGGAGAGTAAGATAATAGAAGGTCGAGAAAACCGACAAGGGATATTCCACATCAAAGAGAAAATAAAAGAAAAGCCGTCTCAACACTTTAAAGTGGATGAACAGGCGTGTTGTGGTTTGACGACCGTCTTGTGGTTCCCAAGGATCGAGAGCTTAGAAATAAACTCATGGATGAAGCTCACCTTTCTAAGCTATCTATCCATCCCGGAAGTAGTAAGATGTATCAAGAACTAAGATCTCGTTATTGGTGGACCAAAATGAAGAAAGAAATTACAGCATATGTTGTCGATGTGACACATGTTGTCGAGTGAAAGCAATTCACATGAAACACGCGGTATGTTGCAACCATTATCATCCCTAGTTGGAAGTGGGACGATATCAAGATGGATTTTATCACGGGTTTGCCCACTACTCAAAAAAGGACATGATTCGATTTGGGTAATTGTGGATCGTCTTACCAAGACCGCTCATTTCTTGCCTGTCAAAACAGAATATCGACCACCTCAATATGCCGAGAAGTATATCGCAGAAATTGTGAGGTTGCATGGTATACCAAAGACCATAATATCTGATAGAGGCTCACAGTTCACGGCTCATTTTTGGGAACATTTACACAAAGGCTTAGGAACTAGTTTGATTCGCAGTACCGCTTATCATCCTCGCACGGATGGTCGACCGAACGAGTAAATGCTTGTTTTGGAGGATATGTTGAGAGCCCTGTGTATTGTCTTCCAAGGGATCATGGGAGTCATGGTTACCAAGTTAGCTGAGTTTTCTTATAATAATAGTTATCAAGAAAGCATCAAGATGGCCCCATTCGAAGCTTTATATGGCAGAAAATGTAGAACACCATTGAATTGGGTCGAACCTGGAGATAGAAGATATTATGGCATTGACTTTGTAGAAGAAGCCGAGAAGAAAGTTCATATTATTCAGCAAAATATGAAAGCGGCCCAATCACGTCGTAAAAGCTATGCGCATAAAAGAAGGAGACCCTTAGTTTTGAAGTTGGTGACTATGTTTATCCGAAAGTCACGCCAATGAAGAAGAAAAGGTTTGGAGTCCAAGAAAGCTTGTCTGCGAGATTCAGTGAGGACCATACAAGATCTTGGAACAATGAGGTCGGTAGCCTACAAGTTAGAGTTACCGAGACAATGAGTGCTTTTTCCCAGATTTTCCATGTCTCACACCTCAAGAAATGTTTGCGTGTTAGGAGGAAAGAATAGAACCTCGAGGTATCCAACTCAAATCAGATTTGGTGTATCGTGAACAACCGGTCCGGGTGTTAGACACTAAGGGCGTGCTACTCGGAATAGTGTGGTGAAAACATACAAGATACAAGTGGGATCATCATGATGAGGGAGATGCAACTTGGGAAACAGGAGAGTATCTACAAAAAGCTTATGAAGATTTTTATAACAAATGGTTCGTAACCCAAATCTCGGGACGAGATTTTTATAAGGGGGGAGGGCTGTAACACCCCGGTGTTATGCCTACATTTAGGCACTGCAAATCATGCATATCATGCATCATCAAGCATCCTAATCATACATGCATAATCTTGCATATAATAACTGAAACATTACTTCGAAACATACGAAATATGTTTGTGAAACGTAAATGATGCATACATTTATTAGAGTTGTTTTGCTCTGATTCTTGCTTGCTAGGTTAGTAGAACATGTTTGGCTGCTATTGTAAATCATCTAGCAATGTTTAGTTCAATTTTTGGAGCAATGTGTGTATTCAAATTAATTCAAAATTTGGCTTCAAAAATAAATTCCAAAAATTAGGGTTTTGAGCTAAACGTGAACTTTGATCTTTCAATTCAAAATCTAGAAAGAATTTGGGTTGTGGTCCTAAAAGCAAAGTTGTAGAGAATTAAATTCTAAACAACTTTCATTTTTGGTACATTTTCAAAAGAGGTCATTTTTGCTCAAAATAATATTTGAAAGATAGCATTTAAAAATCCCTTGAAAATACAAATGAAAAAGGATTTTTACATTTTTGCTGGGTCATTACCGCTTCGGCCCAGCCCAAATAAGCCGGCCAACAAAGCCCAGCAGCCTCGCCTCGCCCCTGCCCAGCCGCCCCCGCCACCGGCCGCCACCTCGCAGCGCGCCGCGCCATCCTCATTGCTTTCATGCGCCGCCACGACCATGGCAGAGAAATTCCGCCGCGTGGCGACCCCGCGCCGGCGTCGCCCGCCGCGCGTCAGCCGCGGCCTGACACCGCGCCCACGCGCCCGCCTTCACCTGCTGGTGCCCGTGCGCTCGCTCACTCCGCTACCGCTGCCTTCCTTCTCCTCCGAGCCGAGAGAGCCTCAAGCTCTCGCCCTCGCGCACGCGCACCCGTAATGGCGTGATTCACCGCCGGTGCTCCTCCACGGCCAGCAATCAAGCACCAGCAGCTCCGCCTCGCTCTCCGGCACCTGGTGCTCGTGGTTGTGCCGTCGTTTGAGCCGAGGTAGCGCTTTTTCCAAGCTTCGCCGCCGTCGTCCATGGCGCCGCCGTGCTCGGCCGCCGTGGAGCGCCCTCTTCCTCCCCTCTCCACCACGCTTAGTTGCTGATCGCGATTCGCCATTGCCTCGCGAACCTCGTGGCGCTTCGCTAGCTTCGCTCTCGCCGTGGCCGGAGATGGCCCGCCGGCCTGGCCGAAGCCAGCCGTCGTCAGCGCCAAGACGCTGCACAAGACCTTGAGCCCCTCCGACCCACCACCAACCGGCCGGCCAGTAAAGCACCAGTGGAAAGCCCTTTGCCAGGGCCGCCAGCCTCCTCCTCGGCGCTTGGGCCGCTTGGGCAGATATGACCATGGGCCAGCTGTTCCCTTGGCCGCCCAAGAGTGTTTTAAATGAATTGTTTTCAATTTATTCATTATTATTTGAAAATGTAAATGGTTTGCAAAATATTTGGATACTCAAAGTTGCTCCAAATTTGTTGAAACAAATTTTGCTAGGTTCCTTATCATCAGATCTACTTGGGAAAAATTGTGCATGTCATTTTGAGATACTTTTCTATAGGATTTTATTTAATCTTGAATATTGCTGATAACTTGAAAAATATGTAGAAAATATATAGGCTTCAGAAAAATATGATTCCAAGTTTGTTAATCTTCTTATGTCATGTACTTCCTAGGAAAAATATGTTTCATGCATGTGCTGTGGGAAAAATTTGAGGTGTAGTTCAAGTACCTTAGATGGCTGATTTTTGTTATTTTTGCTAGAGAGCAAAATTTGTATAAAACATGCATGTGGTAATTTTTGTACAGTCATTATATACCATGAAGAACCTAGGAAAAATATTAATTCTGTTGTTTGACACTTTTCATAGTACAAAGTAATTTCATGCTCATTTTTATGCTATAGCTTGTCATTTTTGTGTAGGATAGTTTACTTATCCAAATGCCATGAAATTTTATGGTAGTCTGTTTAGGGTAGTATTATGCTACTGTAATTTTCTCAGATTTTTAGGAGCATCAGAAATATAGGTTGCTATTCAAACCTATTATTAATTAGGGTTTAAGCAAGTGTTGCCTTAAGTGTGATTAAGAAATTAGTAAAGCTTTGGTGTATCTTTGAAACATTTAATAAAATATGTTGACTTAACATATTGGTAGTAGAAGAGAATGCAGTAGATGACATGTGCTTGTAGCATAGTTTCTTGGATGATGTTGTCTACCTTGCCTTTCGACATATTCATTGCATTCATCTCCTTCGATGCACCGATTGCATAGGCACTTACACGCATTGCATCATACAGGATCGCAAACCGAGAGCCCAGTCGTCATTCCCGAGGAGCCCGATGAGCGTTCGAGGTGCAAAGAAGAGGAAGTGCCAGAAGTCGACGAGGAGGACGTTGAAGAACTTCCGGAGTGCCCCGATCACCGTCCGAGCTCCTTCGAGAGAGGCAAGCCCCGGAGCATCTTTCTCCCGGTTTGCAATGATTTCGTTAAATGCTTTACTTTAAATTGATGCATTACGTTCAGGAGTTGTTTGCAACCGTTCTTTGCATTATACCTTGTTTACCTTTGTTATACTATATCCTTGTTACCACGGTATCCGCAATGAGTCAATGCTTAGCCGGGCTTAGACCAGTAGAAGTCGGGTGATTTCTGTCACCGCGAGCTATAGGTGGTTACCGGATCTGTTTGGATGGCTATGAAGTCATGGTATAACTAAGTGTTAAATGAAGTTGAGACCAAGGCGGAGACTTGCAGGGTTTTTGAATGTAGTGTTTCCGTCTGTGTCGATTAAGGACCGACCGTTGTTGGGCCTCGAGTCATGTTGAACTCATGCCTTACATTTAATTGGGCGGATAAAGTACCTTCCGACCGCAAGTTGGGAGATTTTTCGGCCGAGTAGATTGCCCGCAGCCTTTGTGCGAAGCAGGTGTGGTAGGACACGGGCGGGATGATAAGACCAAAGTGCGCATCGGTCGGCCCCCGGTACATGTGGTTCCCGCAAACTCGAGATACCGGAAAGTTGACTCGGTGATCAATATCTCACTTTAGCGGGTGAGTGAGATTTGTGTAAGGAATAAATCACCGGTGGTTAGGAATCGATTCGAATCGCCATCGCTCTGGATAGTGAGCATTTGACTTGAGTTACTTCATCGTAGTAAATGTTTATGGAACACTTGGACAGTTATAGTGAATATGACAAGTATGGAAGTTGTTTAATGATCGGTGGTTATCATTAATTGCTTAATCACATGTTTACTCTAGTATAGGTGCAAATCTAGTCGACGGGTTAATAATAATTAACTTGACAATAATGCTTTTAGAAAGGTTCTTGAAATGCTAAAATGCTTCTTTTGCAAATGAGTCGCCTACCCTACTATAATGCCCGCATAATCCTTGGTGTCATTTATTTTCGGTTATGTCGGGTAAGTCCGGCATTTGAGTACATTCTCGTACTCGGGTTTTATTCCCACTTTGTTGCAGATGGGGCGATGATGTACTATGGCTATTGTATCAACCGCACTGTATCCTGCGATGGGTGATGCTTAGGACCATGGGCATGGTCATTCCTTACGTCTCGTCTAATGCTTTTGTTGGAGATGATCATCGGTGGCACTATATTTGAACTCCGTGTGAGTGTGTGTGGTTTTAAACAAATGACTTCCGCTACTTTTATTCGAACTTGTTTTGTAATAACTATGTTTAAAACTCGATGTATCTGTTATGGAAACTTTTATGTAATATGTGATTGGTGACCGCTAAACTTATTACGATCGCCATTTGGGACACGAGTTGGTTTGAAATCCTTCGTGATTTCACGGACTACCGGGTTATACGGGCTTAAGTTTGCTCAATAAATCCGCTTCCGTGGATGATTTTCTTACTTAATTTCGTATAATTGGTGGGTGCTCACATGGGACTAGGGCCGGACGTCCAGGCGCTAGCTTGCCAAATTAAGTTTGTAACCAATGGTACTCGCTATGGAATAGAGATGCGAAAGTGGGCAACAGTAGACTTAGGTTGAGATTCAGAATCAGCTAGGATTTTACTTGCTATAGCGGCCTGCTATGCTAAATAGCGGCCGCTAAGTTCTAGGGTGGTATCTCCAGGTCGCTACATCATAGCGGTAGCGAAAAGGCACTGAGGCACCGCTACCACTATTGTGGCCACTGTAGCGACGGCTACAAATGGTATTCAGTACCTTGCCCTAACGATCAAGGACTAGTGATTAATACATTAATAATGCGTAAATAGGAGTTAATATGGACTAGTTGTTAGCCCATGGAGATCATTTTTTTCATGCAAGATTTTTGACCTTTATTTTGGAATTTCAGAGAGAAGGAAAAAAGAAGAACAGGAAACGGCTCAATTCGGCAATTTCGGTAGATTGGCGAGAAAATTTGGGACGCGACAGGCGCCCAAAAAACGAATCCCAGATTGGTTCGGCTAGGCTCAACCCAAACAACTGGAGTAGATGGTACGACAAGAAAAGGCCCAACCAGTGCCCCACACAGCCCACGAAGCGAGCAACCCCATCCGCAAGAAAATCTCGCGATTTCCCCTCGCACTCTCTCGCACGCGCCGGCATGGCGACGCTCGCGCGGTGGCATCCACCACTACCACCAGCCCCACTGGCCGCTGGGGCAGCCGCTTCTACTGCCCGCCCCCTCGCTCGACGGCGGATCCCGCGCCGAGCCGCGACCGTGGTCTCCCCGCGCGCGTTCGGCGGCGCGGACTTCGATAGCTTCGTGCGGCGCGCCAACGCTGGGGCCGAGCGGCTCGCCTTCGAGGCACGGCAGGCCGCGCAGCGGCTGGACGGCAGGTTCTCGATCTCCCGGAGGCTCGCGGAGGCCTCCCGTGCCGCCCGCGCCCGCGCCGTTGAGATCGACGCCGAGCTCGGCATCGGGCGGCGGTGGCGCTCCTTCTCCGTCGACTTCTCCCGCAACTGGCCCAGGGTTCGGATTCTATACGCTCCCTCGCCATTTCAAGCTGTTTAGTACTTGTTATCGCTCTAATCTATGCTTAATTTGATTTCTCATGTACAGTATCGGAGGGGGATCAATGACTTCATGGAAACTCCCATCGGGAGAGCATTAGCTGTAAGTTGATTGATAGCTCAAATTCGCTCGGATTAGCTTGCTAACGTAGCTCAAATTGGGTGCTTATAATTGATCGTAGGACGTAGATATCATAGCTTGGATTTTGTGGCATTTTGGCGATGTGCTACTACTAACTAACTAGTTCATTTCATGTTTCCCATCTGCGGATGCACACTCCTATTGCTTTGTGCCGTGGTCTCATTGGTAGGCTTCATGCAGTCTAATGAATAACTGTTACCACGGTTTATTTGCAAACAATGACAAGTGAACAGCGAAATTACACCCTAATACTTATCATCTGACTGAGGGTTACTGCTGTCTATCTCTGGGAGCCCTAAATTTCTCTGTATATTTAGATGCCTAGGTAAATTGCAATGTGATCATAAGACCTCGAGGATTCCATGAGTTTGATTGTGACACAAGGGAATAGGTACTGATGAGCTACTGATGTTGAATACTTTTGTGCTTTGTAAGGGGAAAACATCATAAAAGAGTGGTATTCTTGATAAAAGAAAAGTTGTAAAACATTTTCCTTAACACTGATGTTAGCCCTTCCGAGCTCACATGTTCCTCCAGCTTATAGTCGAATATTTCTTTAACTAAAATATACTTATACCACAATCAGAATATCAAGTTCAGCTTTGTTTTGAGAACAAAATATTGTGTTTGGTCGATAAACATTTGACGATTCTTCTGCAAACAGTAGATCCTTTTCAATATCTGATGTTTTTTAGCTATCTCTTTTATGCAGACAATATTTTTCCTATGGCTTGCACTGTCAGGGTGGTTGTTCAGAATTTTCATTTTTGGCACGTTTGTGCTGCCATTTGCTGCCCCTCTTCTCCTTGGGACCTTTGCTAACAGGGTTGCCATTGAGGTAAGAGCGCATCTAAATTTAATCTGTTATTGTGCACTTCTTTACTCACTTCAAAGGAGTCATTAGTTGTCATTGCAGAAGGTTGTGTGTGTGATCATGCTTTACATACTTACTGAAGAAGTGTTAGTGAAATTGTCCAATCATCTTGCATTTTTGGTTTGCACTTTGCATGCTTTAAACTTTTGTTAGCCTATTGTCTCTGATAACTAATGGGCAAGAGTTGTCATACCTCCAAACATCTCTGCTTGATAATATTGATAGGGATCCCCGCCCATGGCATGTAACGAGAGCTGTTCAAATTGAATCCAATTTGGCATGTAAAGAGAGCTGTTCAAGTTGAATCCAATTTGGCTACTTTTATTAGCCATCGGATGTCCATATAGTTTGATAATGTTGATAGTCACAGCACACGCTTAGTTTGGGTGTGTTTTATAGTCTTCTCGATAGTTGAAGTAATCATCTCTGCGCTAGCATCTATTATCACACTCACGCAATTGCAACATGGCTACTCTTCAGTCTTCGATCTTCAATCTTCATATCCTTTGGTGGTGGTCAACTAGAAGCCAAGTATGCTTTGAACATACTTGTTGTTCCTAGTTACTGATGGAGCAGGATTCATTTGCAGGGAACATGCCCAGCATGCAAAAGGCGTTTTGTGGGCTACCGCAACCAAGTGATTCGGTGCATGAACTGCCAAAACATTGTATGGCAGCCAAATAACAGCTCATCTGGTGGCACTAGAAGTTCACGAAGCTCAGAACCTGATGTAATTGATGTAGAATACGAAGAGAAGTAAGAACATTGTGCCCCACCCTACACCGAAAAGCGAAAAGCGAAAATCAGGTGGGCGGAGGAAGAGGCAAGGCTTAGACACAGGATGCACCTTCATGAGCTGTTTGTAGATTTGGTTGTTTCAATACTTCTGTACATTACGTGCTCCTTTTGAAATAAAACGGAAATTTTGGTGTTGTGCACAATGAGACGATGTGTGACACCTTTCGATTTTACGTCCTGGCGTATCCATAGCTTATTGTACTGTTGCATCTGAGTACTAGTAAACATCTTGCAAGGCAAAGAGTGGTTTTGGTTTGAGCTCGTAACAGTCATCGACGGCTGCAAAACATAAGTTGGTTGATCTGATCGATGCCAATATGAGCAGTAGGATCGATTGGCTTCTCTTCTGTTGGGTGCTCCCGCGCATGTTCATCTGAATTACAAGAACGGATGGTTTCTGAATATGTACCGACTGGTACATCTGAATGGCAACGTCAGAGGCGAGGTGCTGGAGCCGGAGCACTGAAGGCCTTGCTGGACACAGTGTGGAAGGAAAGCCGGCGCCGCCAGCGCCCAGCTCCTGTGTCCATGTCTCTGGCTGTTGCCTCTAGCTAGCCAAACCAATTTTTGGCCTGTCCCATAGAGAGATAGTGGTGTTATCAACTAATTATATTTTCACAAAACAAAACAAAGAAGAAAATAATCCACCACGGCACCACATCATCCCTCGCATGGAATTGGAAAGAAGAGCCTACTACCATTCCGGGTGACCTGATTCTGATAAAATACCAACCAAAATCCAACTTTGCAATCGACCGCAATGTATAATCCACACGTAATCAATCATCAGGGAATATGAAAGTGGTAGGTAGATGGTCAATGCAGTGTCTAAATTTTGTAGGACCAGACAGATTAGTAATCCAGCAGCAAAATTTGATATCTGAATACATGATACGACAATTCAGGCAGAAGTGTACAAAGCAGTAAAATGATCAGCAAATTGTGCACTTGATCACTAGAGCCTATTATGCAATGCGACCCCAATGAACTTTAACACAACAAAAAAGAACTCAACCAGATTCTATCACAAGCCTTTTCACTCCTGATCTAGGTCGAATGCAAGAACTTCTTGACAGACATCAACGACTTCCTCCACCTCAACTTCCTTGGCCTCGTACTCTTCCTCCTCGTCACTGGCCTCCCCATCCCTGAGCTCCATCCTGTAAGAGCGCTCCTCCTCATGCATCTGCTTCCACTTGGCAACCCATGAGTCCCATTCTTCCTGAAGCTGTGTCCGCCTCTTCCTGTCCTGCTCGCTCAACTGGTTATACGCGTCCTGGTCCTCTTGTTCGTACTTCTTGCTGTACTTCTTCAGGTTCCTTGAGATCTCTTCTTCCTTCTCGGGGGTCAGTAGTGAGGGTGGTCTCGGGCGCCATATGAACTGTACCGTTCAGTCCATGCAAAAGATACATTGCCACATAAGACAATTGTATATCATTGAACTGCATCCAAAAGGAGAGTGACTGAACATTTACCTGATAGAAATGATCCTTTGACACCTTGTAAAGATGCTTGCCATTAAAGGACCATATTTGAAAGCCGTTCTCCATTTCATGAACTGAGGTAACTGCAGTCGCGAGATATCTGAACAAAAAGAGTTGCAAAATTATTCCAGTACATTTAACTTATTAGGGCTATGGGTACCAAAGACACAGTATCACTACTGACTGTGTGGCCAAAATTTAGAAATATACAACTTTATGCATACAAAGGTGCATGGAATTTAACACGAGGGTGATCTGCAAGTGTCAACTTGATTAGGTATTTTTAGCTATATTATGTAATACCAATGTCAGTAAGTGGAATCAGGAAATTTCTAAAACCAGTGACTAGCTCACCTCCCAGTTGGATCCCACATGATATCCGTTGCCATAAAATGCTCTCCTGTTGCCATTGTCTCTAGTTCATCAACATTGTAGAATTCCAACTGTCCGTTGAAACCCTTCAGTCCAGCAAGAACAACGAAGCGCCCAGCAGGAGACCAGTACAAAGCATTAGCTTGCTTGGCCTTGAGGGTTGTGAGCTTGGACACACGGTTAGTGTTATTGGCTGTTCGCATGGTGTAGAAGCTAACATCAGGCCTAGGGCCATCACCATGAATGATAGCAAATCGATGTCCTTTAGGTTCCCATGCAAATGCAATGATCTTGTCATTCTTGTTCTCGAGTTCAAGGACCTCAATTGGGATATCCCTCTCCTTAATTCTAAACAGCTCAAACCCAGTGTAGGTGCTCTTTTTTGTTTTTGTGTACCTATCAACTTGAACAGCAAGATATTCTCCACTGTTCTGCCAATACATTTTGCAATCACTGACACTGAAAAGGTTTTTCTGTCGCAGCTCCTCTTTGCCAGGGATTTGCACTAGACTCACCTTTCAATAGAAAGATCAATTTTAGCCTTCATCATTAAATATTGAATAAACATGTTATAAGAGGTATCTGTTCAACAAATTTATGCTCACCCTCGCAGGCTGATTTCCACCACCCATTTCAGGCACAAACAGAGATATGATAGGATCAGTGGGAGACCAGCTGAAGTCCACTACATTTTCTACCTTCAAAGACTTTTTATCAAGAAGGGAGAATGTATTGGTTTCATAGACAGATATTATATTCTTCCCAAGCCTCGCAAAATATTTGTCGTCCTTTCCACCACCCCACCTTTGAACATGTAAAAATATAGTAAGCATCCAACTGGGACAAACTTAAGATAACATTTATGCAGCAATTAACAAACAAAGCACTTGTGCTTTCACCTGAAAATAGGCCATGAAACACCAGAAACCCCAATATTCCCGCCAGTAGTATAATCATCGGCGCTTCCCTTAAAGTCTCGCATCACCTTCCCAGTCCTTACATCAAAGATATTCAGGACAACCCTCTACAAGATTAATAGTGGTTAGTCAGAAAGGAAAAGCTATTTCTTATAAGAAAGAAAGAAAAGCTATGAGCAGAGTATAAATGTGACAATATCTCACATGTGTGTCTCTAGGGTTGCTGGGCTCATGGCTGCTATATGTGACCAAATATCTTTCGCCAGGAGAGAAGTCAATCATTTTCAACTGTTACAACCCACTGTCAGCTAGAACATTAAACATTCAAACATTGGATACAATTCAGCATGGTGAAAACCAGTACCATGGGATGAGCAAAACGCATCAGACGCTCAAAGCCATTTTCACCACCCCACACCTGCGATCCCTGCCTATGAACCGTTGCCAAATACGTTCCCAGAGGGGACCACTGAATGAAACTATCTGTCCAGTACTGGAAAGAAAAAGGAGTAAAACAGAAGGATAAGTACCTATATGGATTTTATTCTACTAACTGAAGTAGCAGGCTGAACTTAACCTTTAATCAATTGTAGCAACAAGTGCAAGAAAATGAAGTACCTGCTTTTGAAACACAAGTTCAGGTGCTAGCTTTCTTGCATCATTCCAATAAACTTCAGTTAGTGTGCCAGCACGAATGACAAATTGGTCTCGGGCCTTTTCATCAGTTAGCCACTTCAGAAGATTTTCCTGAGATGCAGTATCAAGATATTAAGCAGTGTTGCACGACAAACCTAGCTGCTTCAAAAAAATTGAGCACTAAACAGAAGTAGCCATCCAGGGAGTAGAAGGAAAAAACTTACTCCAGCAGTGTATGGCTTAATTTCAGCGGGGGTCCATGTGTCAGGAACTTTCATGTACTTCTCGAAATCATCAAGCAAATTAACTGCGAAGATGTGAGACTTGTCGAGTTTGTACCCATTGGTTTTTTCCCTAGCCAGCTCAGCTTCCTGCAAAAAAACAAAGTTACATATAAACTAACTGTCAATAAGTAAAGGAGACCTATTTCTGCATCAACCATCCAACAGGATGCATAATTTAATGGAATTCAAAATGATTGAAGGAGGCAAAAGCAAACACGGTGGACTACAAATAATGAAGTTCAAATTATCAAAACATTTTCATAGATGTGTGTTTGTACAACGTTCCAAAAGCATATGATGGCATGTTTGGATAGAACGACCAACACTAAGGCATCACTCAAACTACAAGAATGGTGGCAACAGCCGGCCAGTGATGAATTGAAAAGATAACATAATCAAGCCATCGGTCATTGCTTCATTGTGCAGGTAAGAACTAAGGAAAACGCAACCAGCAAGTAAACTACCTGAGGGGTATTATACTCAATGAAACAGTAGCCATATGTCTTCTTTGTCTCTGGGTTTACAGGCATCCATAGACCATTTTCTTTTATCACACCAATTTGGCTGTAGATCTTGCGTATGACATTCTCAAGCTTATCAAACTTTTCTGGAGGAACAACTGGCAGATTGTCCACTACAATAATGTTGGATAAACCCATTTCAAGTTCTGGAGGATCCTCACTATGAAGTACCTCCTCGTCATCACTGCAAATTGTAACAATATTATAAGCAAACAGCAATAAGCAACCCAGAAAGTCATTCATAGTAAATGCATCTCTCAGAGCACTAAAGATTTACATTCTCATCGTGGTGGCAAGTGAAGGTACTGTCTATGCAAGATTGGTATTACTGCACCTGATTAACCTTCGCTTAGCTTAACCTACAATTTCGTTAACTACGCTTACAGTACAAAATGAGTAGTCATAACAATATACTAGCAGCATCTTAAAGGAGACAATCAACAATTCAGCACAAACCTGCACAAATGCTTGCAGCTGCAAACAGCAAATCAACACTACACGGTTTTATAGGACATCAGATTTTTTTAGGATTTGCCAGATGACTGTCTCCAACAAGAGACTCATATGGGCACCCAAACCCAAAATGGGTAAGAGACCCAAAATCAGCCTCCAACTGACTACCTATACGGGAGACCCATTTTGGGTTGTCTGATAGATAAAACCCAAATATGAGTATCCTCTCTCTTGAAAACCCATTTGCAGAAACGATTCTCTTTTGGGTCCTGTTGTTGGAGAAGATGCGGCGCTACCCAAAGGCCAATTGGGTCTTGTATTTTAGGTGTTGTTGTTGAAGATAGTCATAAATAGGGGTCAGATGGACGCTCAAACACAAAAATCTAAAAACGTCTTTCGCAACCACAAAACTATGTACCAGTCCAACCGGAACAGAGGACTGTCAATCCCCACGGAAGCCAAAAAAAAATCGCTCAAATCTGCTGTGCAGATCAGCTGCTGCCGGGACCTACAACAGAACACACTAAATATTGCACGAAACCTACAAAATCCCACCGTAGACCCTCGCATCTGGGAAAAGCAGAATTAGGGCAACCAAGGCCACCACATACTAAGCGCGCTAAGATGGTGCCAGTCACTGATTGGGACCCGACGTGAGGCGGGGCGTGCGTCTACCTGAGGATGCCAAAGTCCTCGCCGGCCGGGAGGGCGATGGAGTCCAGATCGACAGCGGAGAGGTCCACCCCGAGCTCCCGCGCCCGCGCCTCGATGCCCTCCATGGAGATTGCCAGCGCCATCTTATCTTACATAGAACACCTGGAACCGTCTGCGAGAACGAGGGATTAGGAAGGGATTCCTGCGCTTTGTGGTGGCGGTGGCCGTGGCGGTCGCGGCTGTAGAGGAGTGCGGCGGCGCGGGGTGGGATGGATGGAGCTGGGGTTTTGGTTGGAGTCGCGAGGCGACTCTTCTTCTTATGAAGACCCGTCTGACAGGTGGGCCACGCAGAGGATGACCCAGTTTCTATCCGGGAATCATCGGGTCCGACGGGTCGGAGCTCTATTGTTGTTGGGCTGAAAGATAGCGAGCGTGACGGCCCACGCGCGAGAGGCGTGACCCACACGTCTACGGCTGGGGATGACGGCGGTGGCCCAGCGAGAGACGTCTGTAGACTATACCAGCCTTCTTCGATGCTTTTAGGTAGTTGCGTTTCTTTTTTTCCGAAAAAAGTCCAACTTACCCTCTCAACTATTGCATCCGATTTTCCTCCCTCAGATACAAAACCAGTTTTTTTTAACCCTCAACTTATAAAACCCGTTCACTTTTGCATTTGGTGTTTTTGCTGACGTGGCACCACGTCGAACGAGGTAAATCGGATTAAGTTGAAAGTTTGAGGAGGTAAATCGGTCTGGAAATATTTTTATTAAAATGTTTAAAAATTCAAAATTATTTAAATATAGTTTACATGAAAATAATATAATTAAAATCCTAAAACCTGGTTTAATTTTAAAAAATTCACAGAAAATTTGATTTAGCTCGAACAAATATGAAACTAGTTTTAGTTTTTTTTTCTAAAATCATGCTTTATGTTATGGTGCCTAACTTGAAATATATTGTTCATGTCACTTGATTCTATTTGTACAAATATCATGACCCATGTACTACCATCTAGATTTTCATGTCATGTTATGCTCCATAATTTTTTTTGAAAGGTTATGCCCCATAATTCATTGCACTAAACTTAATTAAATTTAATAGCTTGTAAATTTTAATTAAGTATATTAAACAAAAGGTACATGCATGCATACGTGCAACAAGGTGCATGCAGCCACATAGTTTAACACAATTACTTTAAGAAATAACTAGAAAAAACCCGCGGCGTTGCCGCGGCACAGGACATATGGACCAGTTCATTTAGATGTAGCACAAATATGTAGTTGAGGACATGTCTAGTTTTTAAATAGAAACAACGTGCTATGAGTTTTCTATATCTGGCATGGGGTTAATTGGAAACACAAGTAGCTAGTATAGTATTCAGAAGCAAAGGCGCACTATACTTAGTGCCAGCAGTGTCATATATTGCAAACTATGGCATTTAAGTGTGTACTAGTACAAAGCCATATATACATATACTCCCTCCGGTTCTATAAAACAAGTCGTTTTGGACATCGACACGGTCTTTAAGAAACGATTTTGACCGCTACTTTTTGCTATAAAATATTTATAAAATATAGTCAATGTATACTTTTATGAAACTATATTTCGAGATGAATCTACTTACATCACTTTCATATTTTCAAACTCAACCCAAAAGAAGTTATTTGTAGTCAAAGTTTAAAATGTTTGACTTAAGACAACCTTAAAACGACTTGTTTTAGAGAACCGGAGGGAGTATATATTATTAGAAAGGCTTGACTGGTAGCAAGCAAGTAGCATTATGATATAGATTAAGGAAATGGTCATATCACCAAAGTTTGTAATAGACCATTTCTAAATCTATGTACATTTGGTTTATATCAGGGAATATGTAAAGCAAAAGATCCTGATATACTTTGCAATGTTAGCATGCTAAACATTGTAAACTACATTATGTAAATCAGCAGGGTCTGTTTGTGATGATCCATCCCTTGAACAGCCTATTTAATATGGAAACAAAGTAGACATTAATATAGCAATTCCTTCACTTGTGAGCTTGGTACGGGCAAATAAATTCTTAAAGTCTTATAATATATTATACCTTAGTATTGTCTCCATCCTTGTGAGCTACTCGTAGCGTTGTTTCTTCACTTTATTTTCTTGCTCACGTTCTTCGTGTTCAACTGTTCATCATCTGTTCCTTCGTAAAAGAAAATGACTGTTATATAGGCGCAGTATAATATATAACTCGAGCGTTGGGAAAGCAGGATTGGGCGAGGCACAAGTGCTTGGTTGAGAGATCTTGAAATTAGAGATGGGAAGAGAAGGCCGAATGGAAAATTTTGCGTGTGGTTGTCGGTGGAGCCTGGATGCTCTAGCAAAGTGACACGCAGAGCGCAATATGGACTGGGGCCCAGAGCGCGGGCGACGCCCATCGGCGAGGCCAGCACGCCACCACTGGGATGCATCTCCCCAGAGCAACGGGAGCGGACTGAGCAGGTAGAACGGTGATTGTAGATAATGAAGACAACATCGATCAAGAGGCTGTATTTTTGGAGAACAACTACGATTTGAGCTGAACATGATGGAGGGCAGACCTATCAGCATAATATGAGAACTGCAGATTCCAAGTATCTGTCTTTTAGTTGCTGCTCTTTGAATGTCCACTCTCAGAACAATGTCACGACCTTTACCCATGTAGTGATGAATCTAGATGGAAAAAGTAACATGTATGAGAGCTTTATGCAGGGTGACGACATCTTCAGTTTTGGGAGGAAAAAAAACATTTGGTCAGACCTTTTCTAGAATTTTAGACCCCAAATACAGACAAATTCTTGGGCTCCACTATGTAGGCAGACTGCGTTCGTTCCATTGTGATTTTTAACACAAAATACACAATTATCATTTCATTTTTAGGAGAACTATGAATTAGTATCAATAGATATTAGCAGATTCTTTCAATCAAGTCAATGTAAAGGGGAATTGAGTAAACAACACATAGCACTACAGAATGCTAGAGACATTGAAGCTTGAAAGTCAGTAAGCAACATTTTTCCACAAATCCATAGAATTAAAGCAATACTCCATAAGATGTTGGAAAGCTGTGTACTTATCCTGCTGGAACCGAACAATATACCTTCTTGGAACAGAGGCTTCATCATGCTTCCTGTCAGCTGTAGCAGGAGAAGAAGCGTTCGTCAGCATTGGTTGAACCGACGTTGCAAAGAAATGTCAGTGAACAATGAGCACAAAGAAACTCATAGGAGCAAAAGGGAAATATCCATTTATTTTCTGCAGTGAAAGCATGAAAACTCTCCGTTTTTGGTCCTGGAAGCTGCAAACAGTCTCTGCCTGGTGCGCCTAAAATCGGCGGGTTGCTCAGATTGGAGGGGAATGGAACTCTCACAAGCTGCAGGCACGAACACGAAAGAATTTTAAATATGCTTAGGTGTAGTGATAAATCTGGTCACTACTCCTTGTGTGTGCGTTTCACCAGCAGCAGCGACTGAGTTCAATTGTAAAGTACGCATCGAAAATATCCTGATTTATCCATACCTTGATGATAGATATGCAGGTTGTGGCCATTCATGGACCTGCAATTAAAACATCCACGAACCTGCAGCTAAAAGGTAGTGAACATCATACCATGAATTTGACATTCTGTTGAGCACATTACATGCAGCGGCCACCAAGAACAGGAGAGGAAGCATACCAGGAGTCGTGTCTCTTGAACGGACAGCATGTTGATGGCCGCCAGCGATGGTAATCGCGTGGGAAAATGGATCTGCGGCCAGAGGTACCTGCCCACTGGGGATTAAAAGCTAAACAAAATAAGAAAAGAGGCGGAGGTGAAGCTCCGGTGGGCGGCACGGCAACGGAATCGGAGGAACCGGAGATCGAGTGGAGGAGGGATACACCAGTGGGCTACATCTGCCTTCTCCTGCGAGGTCAGCAGTAGCATCGAGGGGAGGTACATCTAGCTTCTCCGGCGATGACAGCAGCAGCGTGCAGGCGCGAGCGCAGCCGCTGTACGGCGTCGGCGTGGACGCGAGGACGCTGCGTGGTGGCGGGACGGCGGAGGTGACCGTGGCGGTGTCGTTGTCGACGGGCGCGGAGCGAGGGACGGCGGTGGACGCGAGGACGCGGCGTGGAGCTGGGGACGGCGGAGGGGCTCGGGCGGCGCCCGCCCCGATGGCGCGGAGTTGGGGACGGCGGCTGCGAGGACGCGGGCGAGGAGGACAGGCTTGGGCGGCGGCGGAAGACGGGCTGCTGCGGCGCTGAGCGTAAGCACTCCCACAAGATCAGAGAGTGAAGGAGAGAGAGAGAGAGAGGAAGGGGAGGGCGAGATGGAGGTGAGAGGCCAAATTTTGGTAAAGTTCGAGGGCTTTTTGAAAAAAAATATGAGAGGAAGCCTAGATCATGCGAGTTGATTCGACTAAAGTTCGAGGGGTTTTCAAAAAAAATCGCTGCTCGCCCGATCTAGGCCGCTCCGTTACCGATCGAACGGCCACGAAAATCCGGTGACGTGGCACGCTGGCTGGCCGCGGTTTGGACGCAGGATTCATATGTAAAGATATAGGACAGGGGAACAGTGCCCACTACGATCCTGACGATGTTTCATGATCAATATCAACTAATTATAATAGATATGATAGCTTGTACTAGAAAATAAGCACAAAATGTGTTGGGTTCATGAACCCGGGGTCCATCATAGACTGACTTCCCAGCAGAAGGCTCGGCCCAGCAGACAACGTTGCAAACAACGCGCAACTCTTGGGTCGGCCCAAGTACCTAAACGACAGGCCAGAAGGAGGAACGGCGCCCGATTCCGACTCCGACCCGCCTCTCCAACTGGAGCGCTCGTTTCGGTCTCCAGTCCGTCTCCGGACGGCCTCTCCGACCGGAAGGCCTAGCCAAAACACCACTTTCGACTCCGACCCGCGTCTTCGACCGGGGATACGTCGAACCTCTGCTTACAACTCTTTTCGGACTGGCGCAATCAGAGCCGACTGGGACCAACCGACTGGGGACGTCCGCTTGGTGAGGATCAGGAAACGGACGAAGAAAGTAAGGCAGGGCACTCAAGTCAACCGCAATACTAAGGACCGTACCCTGTACACCTATAGAACTGTACCCTGCAACCTTCCTGGCATGTCAGGACCTAAGCAGTGTTGTGGGCGCCGATATTTTCCCTATAGTAGTGTGGACGGCATCAACTCTCATACCAGACAAACACGATAAAGCTCCTCCACATACCTTTGGGCATCAACAGTATTGTGGGTGCCGGCATTTACCGTACCAGGCGAACTTGGTAAAACCCCATACGTGCCTCTGGGCATCAACAGTACGGCAGGCACCGACGTGTGCCATACTAGAAGAAGACGACACAACCTCCCACGTGCATCTGACATTAAACAGTAATGTGGGCGCCTACCATCACCTTGTACCCGCCGGCGTGGGCAACAAGATTTAGTAGCATACGCACTCTCTCCCTCTTACTTGTAAAGACATTCCCTTTATCTATAAAAGGGGACTCAGTTCATTCGAATCGATCAGTTCACCTACATTGATTCACCCTTTGTAACTTTAGACACTCTGAAGTTATACGGAGCACACGCTCAAACACTTAGCACATAATGGGGCTCCCATCACTCTCGGCCCTTCAGACCAGAGTCCGACCGGACCTCTTATACCCCCATCTTTTTTTCTTCCGTTTGTAACCCCACAACAAACTTCGAGCACCTGGGCTCAGAAATAAAGTCACCAACCGACTCAAACTGAACGTATGGCACGTTGCCTGAACCAATATAAACCCTATGTCATTAAGCGTTAGGCCACCTCCGATCACAACGTACGGTAAAACTATAAATATTTACGTGTTGGTCATTTTTTGCACCGACAAAATGAGTTCATCAAGATTTTAACAATTTCAATCTACGCACCATAACATAGAGCATGATTTTAGAAAAAATTCAAAACATGTCTCATAACTTTTTGAGCTAAAATAATTTTCTATGAATTTTCAAGATTAAACAAGGTTTAGGATTTTTAATTGTATTATTTTTCCATGCAAAAAGTATAATTAAACTATTTTTAATTCTATTAAGTTTTAGATATTTTTATAAAAATATATTTCTAGTCCAATTTACCTCTTTGAACTTTCAACTTCATCCGATTTACCTCCTCCAACGTGGTGCCACATTAGGAAAACCCCCGTCAAAACCGCCAGGGTGCAGAGACTTCTTTTCTACGTTTCTCTATTACTTTTTCCCTTTTTTATTTTTCTTTTATGTTTTGTTTTATATTTTATTAATTTTTATAGTTAAGTTACTAATATATTTTATTATTTCTATATATTTCCTAGAATTTTTTGTTTATTTTGCATTTCCCTTTTTATTCTTTGGAGTTTCACTAGAATTAACTATTAATTATTTCACTTTTATTTCCTACATTTTATGAGATACATGTGATGTTCGCATAGTGCATATGATGTTCTATGATATATTTTAGAATATTTATGTAGTACAGATGAGATATCTCACTATTATCTTTGAGCATTCACGTAGTATCTATATAAGATATTGTATGTTATCTATCATCACATCCGAGCGCTCGAACCGTACCACAATGATGTCATCTCGTTCCTAAGGGTGGTATCCAATCACGATTGACCGTTAATCTTTATTAAGCCTCAGGACTGCATGTACGTGCGTGACAGAGATGAAGGTTGATACGTGGTGTGAGTTTCTAATGATGCAATATTTTTTTTGTTTTATTTTGTATTTCATTTTCCTTTTTTATTTATATCTTTTTTACATTTATTTTTCTTTTTTGCTTTTATTTCTATGTTTTTGTATGGCGGATGCAGAGCGGCCGGCGTCTCACCTACCAAACACGCCCTAATTGGCAGGATAACTATGAAGCACGCAGTCCAACAAACGTAAATTTGAAAGGAATCATGGTTGGCGGTGTATCGGTGACCGGTTGTCTCCTACCAGCAAGTCTACCCCTGGGTTTAGCTCGCGAAATGAAAATTTTTGAGACGTTGGAATGGGTTTTCGGATACTAATAAAAAAAACTAATTACATAGCTCGAGACAAATTTATTAAGCCTAATTAATCCATCATTAGCGTATGTTAGTTACTGTAGCACTTATAGCTAATCATGGACTAATTAGTCTTAAAACATTCATCTCGCGATTTCCAACCAAACAGTGCAATTAGTTTTTTTCGTCTATATTTAATACTCCATGCATGTGCCGCAAGATTCGATGTGATAGTTTAGGGTGAAGATTTTTTGGAACTAAACCAGGCCTAAAAGAGATAAAACTTTTGCCGTACTTTTTTTTTCTGTCTACTCAGTTGAGTTTGAATTCCTTTTCCAGTTCTTTTTTCTGTCTCCTCCGAATTCTTTTTCTAGTTCAATTTCCATCCGTATTTTTACGGCTATTCGCCTGTGTTCCGTCTTCCAGCACGTCCGTTCCTTGGAACTTGGTAGTCCCTGCGACAAAAACAACTAGCATATGAAAAATACGTCTAAAACTTCAAGCCACAAAAACTTCAAGCCACAGGAATTGAACCCAGGTCTCCAATAACAGAAGAGAGACCACATACGGAAGCACCATATGCGTTATGTCATATAAAACAAAACGCTTTATATTTGATTCTCCTTTTGAGTTGCATTGATTTGAGAATCCAGGTTGATACATATATACTTGATTTCCTTTTTTATTTCACATTAGCCGTGGATCAGTACAAGATGAAATGTTATAAATGATTAGGCAAAGTAATTTTGAAGTGCTTGATGATCATCTTGATTGGGCACTACAATAACTAAATTGCATTATAGTTTAATAAAGGATGTTGACATCAAGATACTTTTAGACTTGGTTGGTGTCGTACTTTGGTTGCCACTTATATATCCTATTTGAAACCCTTAAAAGTGGATTTTTAGTTGCAGAACGCGACGATCATGATTTTCTCCTCGCATCAGGCCACTGGCCACAGAATTTGAACTAGAGTCCTAATTTTTGGTACCACGACTCACATCACAGGCGCACTGCACGGTGGGCATGCACAAGCCGAGCCAAACATGATCAAAGTACAGCGAGCAAAATAAAATCCACAGTTGCGGCAAAAGTTTGGCAAGAAAATGAGACTATGACATGTGAAACAGTGCTAAGAAAGTGTGCTACATCGTAGTTATGACAGTGAACCACACAATTACATAAAAAACTATGGCATGACTAACTTATGACGTGCAAGTTATGGTTATAAACCAAACAGACCTTAAGCCCCGCAGCCGTTCTTGGACTCTCAAGAAAAAAAGGACTCCTATGGCAACGCACGAGCATATTTGCTAGTCTAATAAAGTAAGTTGTAAGGTTCTGATTTTTTTAGCTTTTGGCCGCTTTTCGACTACTAAGCCAAAAACTCAAAAACTCACTATAATGAGTTTGTGCCTTTTGGTTTTTGACATGACCAAAAACTAAGGTATAAAAGCTCCCAAGGAGCCTAAACAAATAGGCCCTAAGAGTTAAGCTATGCAATAGTTGTCTTTTGCTTGTCTATAAAAAACTTTTTTATTGTTACTTTTACCCATGTACCACCTTCTCTTTCCCAATTCTCCTCACGTTCACTTGATGGCTAGACGTGCCATGGCATAGGCTCCTATATCCACCTTGTTGCTTGCATGAGAGCCAAGCTCTTAGTTGCTAAGAAAAAGGTAGAACCATAAATACTATCCAAAATAGTGGAGGGTGCTTGGTATTATTCCATTCCTTGAAAGCCAGTGGATACTACAACCAGTAAAACGGTTGCTACAATTCATGTCAAATAGATGACAGAATTGTAAACAATCTTAGAATGATTTAAGCTAAGGAATATAGAGGTCTTTCTCACCATTTTTGTCATATACCTCTGGAATAGTGTTGAAATCACACGCCACTAAGCAGGAGCCTAAACCTATCTCTCTCTTTACTTCCCTCGTCCACATCAACATTTGCTTGGCTATTAAGATTATTATTATACTTGCTTTAATCGTCCACATTTCTATGGCCCTGTTTGGATCCATCCAGATTTTAAGAATCTGACTTTTAAAAACTGGATGATCCATACAGAATAGTTTTTAGGGTGCTTTTTCAAATGTATCGCACAAATTCTTAAAAACCGGGAAGCTGATGAGAGCCAGCTTTTGCCAGCTTTTTTTACACAAAGACCCGTTTAGCCTCAGTGGGACCCACGGTTGATCATTAATGACCACGCCGCGCCCGCTTCCATTAAACGACGCGAGACGCTTCGCCTGCCTCATCGCTTCCCCTGCCACACCCGCACTCCTTCCCTCCCTCCTGTTTCCCTCCCTACCGCACTCCTTCCCTCCCTCACGCTGCATCCTGCCGGTGCCGGAGATGGATGTCGGTGACGATGACCTCAGCTGCTGGGAGGAAAACTCCACGCTGCCAGGCCTCGATTTGTATGGTGGCGGGTTGTACGGCCTTGACCTCAACTCGCAAGGCATGGATGTCGATAAGGAGGTACCGTTCAAGGAGCTGCTCGGGCCATACTCCGTCGGCGCGTTTGGGGAGTAGGACGTCGTCGGTCGTGAAGGAGGGCGTGGGGCCAGCCGCGGCGTGGGGACCGGACGTGGGTCTCGTCTCGCGGCGGCGGGGCGCGGTGGTCCTCTCGCGTCGGCTGGGCATGCGTTGGCGGCAGCGCTAGTAGCCGCGGGCGCGGGGCCAGGGCCGGGGCTGCGTCAGCGGCGAGCACAGGTAGCCGCGGGGCCTTGGCCGAGGCCGCACCGGCCGGGCGCGGGGCTGCAGTGTCAGCCGCAAGGCGTGGGTCTTCGATGGCGGCTTCCGCCCTCCTTGCCCGATGATGAGCCACTGGCCCGCCGGAGCTGTAGTGGTGGATGACTCGTAGGTGAAATTTTTTGTATCGTGGTCTCTTTGAAAACAATTTTTACAAAAATACCTACGTTAAAATATTTTCTGAAAATAGATCATTTTTAGGCGTCTTAGCACATGACGCCTAGATATGAGGCTCGGCGTTATGTCACTCAACACTAAGGTATTGCCACGTCACGGACGACCGGGGTCGTCGTCGACACGATGGCGCGTGGGTCCGAGATGTCGGCGTCGTGTCAGCCCACGCCAAGTGCCCAACCTCGGCGCGGCTGGATTGCGCGCCGAGCTAATGGACCCACCCGGAGCGGCCCAACAAAGCACGGTGGCCCAGAATCTCGGCGTTGGGTCACTTAACGCCGAGCCTCCAGACCTCGGCGTGGCCCGACTCAACGCCGAGGTCTGGTCCCTTTAGGCCGAGGCCCCCTTCTTCTTCTTCCCTCCACTCCTACATTCCCCCACGCCTCCCAAATTCTGAAGACCGCCGGCTCCCAAATCCCCCACGGCCCCCACGAAACTCTAACCCCCAAATGCGACTCTAGGTGTCCGGATCTTGTCTCCCGAAGTTTCCTCAAGGTAATGGTCCCTCTCCTCCTTCATTCTATCCGCGTAGATGTGCTTACATTGTCCCTAATCATGTTGAATCATGGTTGTATGGTGTTTTGGTATATTTGTGTTTGCATTTGCAAAATGTATGGCTTAGGATGATTGAGTGCATTGTTGTTTAACTGTTTTATGTGATGAACATGTTAGGTTAGTTTGATTTCTAGTTATTTTTGGTCATTAGGGTTCTTTGTTTATTGTAGGTGTCATTAGGGTTAGTTATTTGTTGGTCATTAGGGTTACTATGTATTTTATTTATTTGTTGGTCATTACATTTCAATTCGTTATGACCAAGGCGTTTTGCCAAGGTACTCCTCTTTCCCCTCTTTCAATTCATCCATTTAGATTCATTTGTTTTTGAACTTGGCATTATAGGTTTGGTTCATGTTCATGTCATTCGTGCAATGTATGGTGGTTCAAATGATTGAATGACCCAAATGTATGGTTGTTGCTGTTGTTGTTGTATATGTTATGGTTTATAATCATTGAGTTAAATTTTGTGTTTGTTGGGATTCAAATTTGTTTAGGGTTTGTAATGAAAAACTTATTTGGGAGGTATGGTGATTTAGTGTTAGTACCTTTACATTCGTTGCAAGGTACTTTGGATTGATTTTTTTTCTACGTAATGTTAGGATGCCAAGACGTGGTAAAGCTCGTATTCCACGGTAATCCCAATGTTTATTCATTATCTGTGCAACAAATAGAAAACCCTAGGTTTAGGTTTGGTTCTCCGTTAATATGACTAAATTCTTTTAATTGTAGCTATGGTCGCCAGAGGGCAAATATCTACGACCTAAAACCTCTCCCTGAAGGTGTTCCTCGACCAATGTGCATTTGTGGTGATCCTTGCAAGGTAGACATCTCTGAAGATGAGGAAACATATAGACAGAGGTACTGGATGTGTCCCAATTATGCATGGGAACCTACAAAGCAACAAATACTGCAGTGCATCGCTTTGTGAGGAATTTTTATTGTGTTAATTAATTTTCTTGTGATATTAAGTATTGCTTATTTATTTGTTTTGTAACAATTTGTTTTTCTCTTGCACCGTTCCACCACTGTGTGTGACTTTGAGCAAAGTGGATTGACACCGAGATCAAGGAGTCGGACAAAGGCGTCTAGAAGGCCTCAAGGAGTGGGATGTGGAGGTTAAGGAGAGGTTTGAGCAGAGACGCAGACTGGAGGCTATAGAAAAGGAGCATAAGGAAGAGGAGGCGTGTTGTCTGCAGACTGGCGGAGAGGAGAAGAAGCTTGAGCGCAGTGCCGAGTTTAAGGCGGCTGATGGAGGAGAATCCCGATGCCGAGAGGAAGAGAAAGTGGCCTCGTTGCACTCAAGAGGTATTTGGTTCATTCACGAGCGATGTCGTGTAGCCCCGGACTTTTTTTTTACTATGTTGTAATGCACTATGCTTTTATTTCAGATGAACTTATTCCCTGGACTTTTTTTATTATGTTGTAATGCACTATGATTTTATTTCAGATGGTCTTATGCCCTGTACTTTGTTAACTATCCTAAGACTGTAGTGGTACTATTTGTATCACTGAAAAGACTACTTGTGTTATTGCAGTCACTGAAAGGGCTACAAGTACTGTTACAGTCACTGAAAGGGCTACAAGTCTATTAGAAAACTCACTGAAAAGCCTAGATTCGTTTCATTGTTGTATCCGTGATCACGCAATGAATTAATATCGAGTGATGTAATCGCATTTAGAATAAGTGACAAAACATGTGTGTAGCCTTTTCAGGATGAAATGATCAGTCATGGTTGTAGGCTTTTCAGATGAAGCATCTAGCCTTTGTGTGATTCAATAAATGAGTACGCACACATGTTTTTTGTTAAGTAGCATTCATGGTGAACCTGCCTTCATCTCTATATATAGTGCTCTATGTCTTGCTCCACATCCACACAACTTGTTTTCTGGTTTAGTTTTAGCAAATGTCGAGCGGCGGAGGTTCCTCGAGTGGAAAGGGGTTCATGGAGGGAGAGGAAAGGGGTGAGGAAGGGACCTCCATTGTGTGGGAGGGTTCTTCGGGTCCTGATTCTTTTGAAGAACCAATAGAGGAATTTCCTTTGAGAGGAAGAGTGACTTCACCCATGAGAGACCTCTTAGATCATACTGAGAAGCGCATTGAAGATTGGCCAAAATGCGGCCACGGTTTGGATTGTGTTGTGTAGATGTATAACGACTGTGACGGTGGAGGCCGTCGTTTCTTCAGATGCCCGCGAGGATTTGTATTGCCTTTGAACTCTCTCCTTTTTTAGATTTGCATTTGATTTCTAGTAGTACTTATTGGTAGATGGGTTTTCGTGATTCAAGTTGTCCGGATAATCTGTGGCTTCACTAGATGGGTCGACCCTCCTCCTATCTATCCCCATCAACAAGACATCACATATCTCTGTGGACGCATCTTTGACCTAGAGTATGGGCCCTCGAAGTGGTAATAGGACAAGTCGGACGACGACGACACAAAGAATGATGCAGAGGAGGCACTGTGCAATAATCCGTACTGCTAGTGCCCGTACCATAAGAAGGACGGGCCTCCTCCACCGCCACCGCCTCCGTCAACTGGAGGATACTATGGGGAAGACGCAACTAAGTTCAATATGTGGGAGCATTATTAGGACCAACCTTTGTTAGTCAATCCGAATGTGGAATGCTTGTATGAGTTGTTCTTTTCAATCTCGTAAGGCATGCTAGGTTTAGTTTGCAACATGCCATTGTTAGTTTTCATGTGAGTGTGTACCCTTTGCAATGTCTGTATCACTTGTTTCTTTCAATCCCCTAAAGCATGCTAGGTTTAGTTTGCGACATGCCATTGTTAGTTTTGATGTGAGTGTAATCGTTGTGCATTCGCTATTTCATAAATTGCAGTTTACCTACTGTCAATGTTTTACCACCGATAGCCTGCCACGGGGGTTCCCGGGGCAGTATGTTCGGGCTTCGGCATATGCTAAACTCGATGGTAAACGCAAGAGACAGTCGATTTATCCTGGTTCAGGCCCTCGATCGTAGATCGAGTAACAACCCTACGTCCAGTCGGCGTTGGCCTTTTGCGTTGGATTGATTATGAAGTGTTATGTTGTACAATTGTCCTCCTTTCAGAGCCCCCGCCTCCCTTTATATTGTCGGGAGGCCGAGTCCTAGTCGGTTTACAATGAGATTTCCTAGTAGGATTACTTAATAGTTCTACTATTAAGATTACATGGGAAGAATCCTAGTTGAACTAGATCTTTTATCTCTCTCTATGGGTATCCTGTGGGTCCCGTGATCGACAAGCCCCCGAGCACTTCATGGTTGAGCTCGAAAGTCTCGCTTTGCTCTTTCAGTCTTGTTAGGTAGGAACAAAATGTTATCCGAAAGTGCTTTTCGGAGTGAAACCTTATAGCGCTTCTTGGAACCTTCGAGTGGTGAGTGTTTTGTGAAGAAAAGTACATCCATCTGGTTGTAGCCCCCGAGCCTCTTGCTATTTGGAACAAGGAGCTGGAGGATCTTTTCTTGAAGTTGCTTTCGATTGTTCATTTGAAGTTTTGTCAAAAGAACTCGAATATGGCTCGCTCCAGTTCTTTTTGTCGCAATGTCTTGAAGTGGTCTACGTTGAGGAAGTCTTTTTGGTGACGCATGCGTCAAGAAAAAGTGCACTCACTGAGTGTAGCCCCCGAGCCTCTTGCTATTTGGAACAAAAAGTTGGAGGGTCTTGATCCTTTATGTTGTTTGAAAATCTGTGTTCTGAAGTAGTCCCCGAGACTTGAATTTTGTCATCATCCAAGTAGTTTTTGTGGTATTTTTCCAAAGCGGCCCTTTAGTCTTGGATTAGACCATCATCCGAGTAGTTTCGTGGCATGCTGCCTCCGAGCCTATGTCCGGGTTCTTTTTGGTGGGTGCAATTTTTCATAAAAATTGCACTCACTGAGTGTAGCCCCCGAGCCTCTTGCTTTTGCTTGCAAAAGTTGGAGGGTCCAGATTCCTGTCTTCAAAAAAATTCTGGGGCTATGTATCCCGCAGCCTCGTGCTTTCTCCGAGTTCTTCTCTTTTGGAAAAGAAGTCGGATGAAGAGTCTTGATGCGTCGTCGTCGTTGTAGTCTTGAGTTTCTTGTATTCTTTGTCTTTTGTCTTTGGTTCTGAGTCCCCGAGCGTATATCCGTGTTGTTTTGTTCAGCAAGAACTCGGATGCGAGGTCTTGGCGTACTCTTTGATAGTCTGCTGCTGTCAGATGTAGTTGTATGGTGGTGGTTGAGTGTAAATGCCTTTTGTTCACGGGTTGTACTGTGCTGGTATATTCTTCCGAATATGCCCGTCTTCGAGTACTGTTTTCTCTCTCCTGAGTCATCCATCATTGAGTCCTGTCCTTTCACTATGCCCTTTGTTAGGCTTATTTCATTGGTACTCCTGGTCCATGTGCGCCGCTCCTTTGGTCTATAAATACTGTCCCGGAGTGCTTGTTTTCATCTATTGGATATTCCGTTGAAACCTTCGTGGTCATGAACATGGTAGTTTGTGAAGTAGAGCAGCCCCCGGGCATATTTTGTAGTTCCTGTGTGTCTTGTCGTAGCTGGAGGAAGTCTTGTGATAGGGATTAGAGGTAGGCTAATCCCACGACAGCATTGTGCCAGGATGTACATGGTGATAGTTGGAGGAAGTCTTGTGATGTGGGCTTCGTTTCTTCATCTGGCAGTTCTGGGTTGATCCTCGTCGCCTGTCTTGAGACTGTCCGGTGCAGATCAACACCATATGCAGTATCACATCGGTCTTGGGTAGACAGATGCCCGCCGCCTCTCTCGCTTCTGTGTTGTCTTGCCGTCTTTGCCGATTTCCGCCTTTGAGTGCATCAAGGTCTCCGTCCTTTGAAGAAAAGCAGTGTAGAAATGATGGCGGTTTGTCCTTCCGAGTAGCAATTTGGGACACGAGTCGTTCTAGAGCCTAGCCGTGTCCGCTGCTCTCTCTTTGCCTTGCTTTTCGTGGGTGCCGAGTTCGTTGGGTCTTGTAAGATTTGTAATCTTCTATTTTTGAAGTCGCTTGTAATGTAACGAATCTTGTCTTTAAGATTTGTAATCTTCTATTTTGAAGTCGCTTGTAATGTAAACGAATCTTATCTTTCGAAATGTCTTTTACTTTTTCTGTTGTGATCCCCTGTTGTTCATGAGATTACCGAGTTCTTTCTTGAATAACCGGGTTCTTTTGTTCCTTGTGCGGTAGTCCTTTCTTTCTTCTTTCTTTCTTCTTGTTTTGACGAGTTGTTCTTATAGCGATCTGATAACCCTGCCATGGTGCTGGACGGATAAGTCTAAAATCTGCCCATTGGTTTGTACTGTTGTGTGGATTTGTGCCCTCCGTCGTTTTAGCTGCGTCGGTAAATGGACCATCGCGTTCCCACACTGTGTTTTATCGGACCTTGTGGGCCGTTTGTATCACTGAGAAACCTATTTAAAGACCCTTGCTGCCCAGCTCTTGCCTTTAAAGCCTAGCTTTTAGAAATCCACCGCCGCCATTATCGCCATCTCCCGAGCTCCATCATCCCAGCTTCATCTTCCTTAGTGCCTTTTTTTGCTTCCGCTAGTTCATGGGAAAGAAGAAAACCGCAAGCAAGTCTCAGGCGACCTTCATAGACGAGGAGTCATCCCTTTCTTTGATCGAAAACTAGGAGTTCGTGGCTATGAGGGCTGCTTTCGGAAGGTTTGGCGGCTCCAACAACAAGCGAAGACCAATCACATGAGCTCGTTAGCGATGGCTTGATCCAAAGCAAAGTCATCATTTGAATGGAGAGTTCCGGCGAGCATCGGGTTCCAGCTCCGGGTCCCGTGAGATTGTCCTTTTCGTTTCCTTTGTCCGCTTGAACTTTGCCTTCCTACTTCCGCTTTCCTTCATCGGTTTCTTGGTTATTTCAGGTTAGTCTGAACCACCTAACCCCAATGCCGTTCTCCATCTTTCTGTTTTCGTTCATCTTTGTAAGCTTTCCTTGGAATCCTCCTTCTTTGTCTCTTTTTCGCTTTTCTCTTCGTCTGCAAAACCTCAACCCCGCCGTGAAGAAACCGGCGTTCTTGGCGGTTATGGATTCGAGTTCGTCTGTGGTCTCAAAATTAAGTTTTTGACTATGACCTGGTCGATTTCAGTAAAAGATTGGCGTCCGAGTGGTTTTTACGCCGCCAATTTGATCCCTTCCTTGCCGTCCATCCCGGATCTGGTCCTGTGGTGAATGACCGATGGGACAAGAAGCTTGAATCGCTTCTTTGAGATTCAAGTGATCCAAACCACTCCTTGATAGGATTAGCATGTTGAAAGCAATGAGGTTTGACCAGCTTTTGGTATTGTTTGAGCTTTCTTCGCCGCCGGTTCAACCTTTGAAAGAACGGGAGCATCTTGGCTTTGAGTATTTCGGGGCCGAGGATCCTTCACGCATGGTCCCAGCTCTCTTGAGCTGACTGGTGAGGAGGTACTGAAGCGTCTCGAAGATGCTTTGAAAGGAGTGAGCGTCATTCCTCCCTCTTTGTCACCGAAGTTCTCACCAACAACCCGCCTTCAAATTGTGAGTTGTCTATCTTTTTGTTCGAGTACTTTATGCATTCTAGCCGCAGCCGTTCTTACTTAGCTTTTCTTTGTCTCGGTGTTTTATCCTTTTTCGCAGGAGCTTGGGCGGAACTTTGTCGACCCGGTCTCTCCTGACGTTTTCCCCTCATTGTGGTGGAGATCGGGGATAGACTTGCTGGAACTTACGCAATCAAGAAGTCCCAAACCTCTACCGCCCTTCCGGGGTTTCTTGGATTTGTTGATGTATATGAAGAATTTGTTCTCGTCTAGTCCCTCGCGGTCCTCGCAGTGTGTCCGAAGAGGGGGCGAACAGATGGGTCTTCATCCGCCCGCTGTCTCCAAGAAGCCTCGCAAACCAAGTACTCTGTTAGGTACTCCAGTTGTTGCTAGCATGCTCTTAGGTGAGCACATTTAATACTCTTTGTTATTTTATTTCCCTGTTTCTCTCATGATCCGAGTACTTTTTATCCTCTTTTCAAAGGTGTGCTGGTTTCCTTGGTCGAGGAGGAAGAAGATGATGAAGTACCCCTCATCATGCTTGGCGGTGAGTTGCTTTTCATATTCTGTTGCATTGAATTTTTCTTCTTTGTCTTGACTTTTAGTCTTGAACTTTTTGAAGTAATCGGAGGCCGGGTGTGAGTTCTCCCGAGGTTCCCGTGCCGACTTCTTCTGAAGCTCCGGTGTCGAGTTCTTTGGTAGCCCCTTGCATCGAGCTCT
The DNA here is from genome assembly GCA_904845875.1 of Miscanthus lutarioriparius. Lineage (NCBI taxonomy): Eukaryota > Viridiplantae > Streptophyta > Magnoliopsida > Poales > Poaceae > Miscanthus > Miscanthus lutarioriparius. The sequence continues at coordinate 151,995 of CAJGYO010000566.1, forward strand.
ACCACTCCTCTAGTACGGAGTTCTTCCGCGTCTCCAGCCCCGACTCCTTCCGTGGCTCCGTTGTCGGCTATTCCGCTCTCGTCGCCGGGTGGCGGGGACGTTTTCACCGTCGTGGTTCCTCCCCATGAGGCCTTCTCTTGGCTTCTTGAAGAAGAAAGTGGTTGGGTGAGTAGATTCTAGCTTTATCTTTTTGGCTTCTATTTTCCTTCCCTCTGGTTCTTATCGGTGCTTCCTTTTATCACTTTTTAGTGTTTCGTCTTCTCTCATTCCTTCATCGACTTCTTCTCTGCCTCCCGCCGTGCCAACGAGTTCCAAGCCTCAGGACTCACAACATTCTGTTGATGAAGTTGCTGTGGGGGCTTCAGAGCTACCTGGCGAAGTTGCGGTCTTGGCCGCTCCGGAGGTGACTGTGGCCGTCGCGTCAGGTCCTTCTGAGGGTTTGACTCTGGCTTCCCTAGAGGTTTCTTTGGTCGTTCCTTCTTCGCCCCATCCGGCCTCTCCTTCCCCTTCTCTTGCATCCGGCGGTCCTTCTTTTTCCGATGACGTGGTGCAACAATTCGATGCCACCCATCGATTTGTCTGAGCTAACCGCACTGGGGAGCTTGTCGACCCTCGCGACTTCTTTTGGTGAAAAGCTCCGTAGGTTTTTACCGTTCCTCTTTGCATGCTCGTTTTTCTTCCGTCCTTACGCCTTGTTTTTCTTTTGCCTCTTTTGGCTGGATCTTTCTCTCGTGATCATTCTCGGCTTCTTTTTCTCATCCGAAAATGAGAGAAAGTTGTCTTCCGAGGTGGACGCTGAAAGCCGATCTCGACCTTCTCCGGGCTGAGTTGGAGATAGAGCGTCAAATGCACCAAAGGAGGAGAAGACCCTTCGTGTCCGGGTAGTGGAGACGGAGACCGTGGTGGAGTCATGAAGAATGAATGCAAAGGTGTCGCATGAGTTCACTGCTTTTTTCTTGTATTTTGACTTCTTTTTTTTGACTTGTTCTTGGATGTCTTGTCTAGTTCTCCGAGTGAGAAGCGAAGCTCTCGGAGAGTATCGATAAAATGAAGACTCTTGTCCGCTCTAGTCATAATAAGGCCGAGGAGGTAATTACTCATGCCGAGGAAGAACTCGCCTTGCTAAGTCGGGATTAGGCGCTGAGTCGACAGAGATCTTGTGCGAGCCCAAAAAACTATTGAAGGCTTGTCCGGGAAGTCGGCGACGGACATATTGAAAATTGGAACGTTTTGTGGAAATCTTTTCGATTCGAGAGTCGATGTTCTCCGGACTCAATGGATGATTTGGGCAATCTTGGGCGCAGATTCATTCCCGGATTCACTGCTTCCAAGAGTTCGCGAAGAAGTGTGCCCAAGTATGTACCAAGAATGTGCTAGCCCAGGTCCGGGTCCTTGCTCCAGAGGCGCCTCTGTCCAAGATAGCAGAGGAAGCTGAAAGCCAAGAATACCTTGATGTCGTTGAGAGGATGGAGCCTGAGGTCGAAGGTTTAGCCAGTAGGGTTGTAGATAGTCTAAATATTGACATTTCCCTTCCTGATGACAATGCCTGATCCGATTGACCAGCTTCTTGTAATATTACACTCCTCTTTGAATGAAGATTCTTTATTTTCGTTGATGTATTCTTTGCACCGGTGTGGTGAAGTTACTTGACTTCTTGAGTATTTTGTCCCGTTTTCGTTTCTGCTCCACAAAACAACTCTGTGTGTTATCCTGACGAGACCCCTCGATTTGTCGAGTACTTTTCTTTTCTTCCTCTTTTGTGATCCGTCGAGTGCTTTGTCCACGCTGTGACTTGCTAGATGTAAATCTTTGTGTTGACACCGCGCTATGAAAAAATGACTCGGCATAGAATGTTGCCTTTTGAGTGGCGCTTGTACTTTTCTGAGGAAAAAGTATTCCTATCTGGATGTAGCCCCGAGCCTCTTGCTTTTTGAACGAAGAGTGGAGGGTCTTTGAAGTTCAATTCGGTTGACTAGTTTTGGGTGTTAGCTTTTAGCTACCCTCATCGGCGCGGGCTCAAGCGTCTTTTCATTTATTTTGCTCTCGGTAGGGATGCTCGGGCATGTTTTCAGCCCTTTTGCTTTTTATTTGGGTGTTAGCTTTTAGCTACCCTCATCGGGCGGGCTCAAGCGTGTTTTCGGCTATTTTGCTCTCTACCGGGATGCTCAGCATGTTTTTAGCCATTTTGCTTTTCGTTTGGTGTTAGCTTTTAGCTACCCTCATCGGTGGGCTCAAGCGTGTTTTCGGCTATTTTGCTCTCTACCGGGATGCTCGAGCATGTTTTCGACCATTTTGCTTTTTGTTTTGGTGTTAGCTTTTAGCTACCCTCATCGGCGAGCTCAAGCGTTTTTTCATTTATTTTGCTCTCTACGGGATGCTCGTGCATGTTTTCACCATTTTGCTTTTTCGTTTGGTGTTAGCTTTAGCTACCCTCATCGGGCGGGCTCAAGCGTGTTTTCACTATTTGCTCTCGGTAGGGATGCTCGAGCATGTTTTCAAGCCATTTTGCTTTTTGTTTTGGAAAACAACTCGTTGGAAGTCATGACAAGACATCTTGTGGATGAATATCATCTTTATTGATCATGAATATGAACTAATACATATGTTGTCGAAGAATATCGTCTTTCGTCGATTGTGAATGTTGGCCCCTTGTGGCTTGCATATCTGTTTTATCTTGAGTTGTTTTTACGCGTAGAATCTTCTTAGCTGGCGGATGTGCCATGTATTCTTGACTTCTTTTCCATCTTGGTTATTAACTTGTATGTGCTCGGTCCGGTGACTTTTGTGACAATGAACGGACCTTCCATGGACCGAGAAGCTTATGTCGTCCGTCGGTCTTTTTGTATCCTTCTTAGCACTAAGTCTCCAACTTGTAGTGATCGAGGATGGGTACTCTTGTTGTAGTGCCGTCTTAAACCTTGTAGGTATCTGGTGATTGGAGGGTAGCATTTACTCGACTTCTTCCGAGAAATGTCGAGTTCTAATCTTCTTGTGTGTTCGCTTCTCCTTCATCGTATTGTTCTATCTTTGGTGATGTCCAGATCAAATTCGTGCAAGACGCTCTGACCTCGACCGTAAACTAGGAAGAAGGGTGAGTGGCTGTTGCTCTGCTTATTTGAGTTCGTAGCCCCATACTACTTTTGGTAATTCTTCAATCCATTTGGACCCATAGTCCACTAGTTCTTCAGTATAACCTTGGTTTTAATCCGGCTAGTATGAGTCCATTGGCCCTTTCTACTTGTCCGTTGGCTTCGGATGTGCAACAGACGCAGAGTCTATAATTGAAACCATAGTCTTGTGCCCGACTTCTGAATTCTATAGGCGTGAAGGGGAGCCTAGATGCGTGATGATTCGATTGGGCATGCCAAAGCGTGCGTAATTTCTTGGATGAATTCATTTGCTTTGGTTACTTTGTTGTATTTCCATGAGTGGTTTGTATTCAATCCACTTGGTGAACTTGTCGATTGCTACAAAGATGTACTCTGCCGCCTTTGCTTTCTTTAGTGGTCCCACTTGATCCAAATTTCAGCAGGAAAAAGGCCAAGCGGGTGGGATGAGATAAGATTGTGAGGTGGCACATGGGCTTGTCTTGCAAACATTTGGCAACCTTTGCATTTTTCGACAAGTTCTTGCGTCTTTCAAAGCGGTTGGCAGTGAAGAGAATCAAAAGTAAATGCTTTTCCAACAAAGTGTCCTTGAAGCGGCATGATTTCATGACAACTTTGAGTGTATCTCGTCTAGGATCTCTTTGCCTTCTTCAAATGAAACACATTTCAGGAGTACTCCTGATGATGCTACTCGTCTGTAAAGTCTATCTCCTACTAAAACGTAGTTTTTGCTTCTGCGAACAACTTGGGTGGCTTCTGCTTTATCTGCTGGTAATTTATTTTCTTTGATATAGTCGATGAAAACTTGGCTCCATGAGGTGTTGATTACCAAGATCTGAACGCCTTTAGCTTTGAATTTCGTGGGTTGTCTCACCGGGTTGTTTGATAGAGGGAATCGATAGCTCTTCTATAAATATGGGTGGAACCTTTGCTCTGTCTCGATCCGAGCTTGGCAAGGACATCTGCCGCAATGTTGGAATCGCGTGGGACGTGTAAAATTTCTAATCCTTGGAAATGTTTTTCAAGTTTCCGTATTTCAAAGACAAAGAAGCACCCATGTTTTCTTTTGTGCAATCCCAATCTTTGTTTACTTGGTTGATGACTATCTTTGAATCGCCATATACGAGTAATCTCTTTATTCCGAGGGTAATTGCCACTCGTAGCCGTGGATGAGGGCTTCATATTACGCTTCGTTATTTGTAGCTTGCCATAATATCTCAAGGACGTACTTGAGTTGTTTTCCTTCCGGAGAAATGAGGAGAACGCTGCACCTGCTCTCGCCTAGTTTGAGCGACCCATCAAAGTACATCTTCCGGTGGTCAAGGATTGTATCCGATAAAGGTGCTGAATCTCGCCCACTCGGCCACAAAATCGGCAAGGGCTTGAGATTTGATTGCTTTCCGTGGGGTGAAGTCGATATTAAGAGCTCCAAGTTCAATCGCCCACTTTGATATGCGTCTCGTCGCATCTACATTGTGTAAGATGTCTCCGAGCGGGAAGTCTGTCACCACGGTAATCTTGTGGCTTTGAAATAGTGGCTAAGCTTATGTGAGGTGATAAGTAGGGCGAGAGTAGTTTTTTGTACATGCGGGTACTGGATTTTGATTCGGATAATACTTATGATGTAGTACACGGGTCGTTGTACTTTATACACATCCTTCTTCTTCTTCTTTCACGACTATTGTCGTCGACTCTGATAGTAGTCGCCGCAATGTATAGCATCATGTCTTCGTCTTTCCTTGGGGTGTGAGAATTGGTGAGGATGTGAGATATGCCTTAAGTTTCTTGAAAGCTTGCCGGCCTCCTTTGTCCATTCAAACTTATCATCTTCTTTAGTAGTTTAAAGAAGGGTAACCCCTTTCGCCGAGTCTTGATATGAAACGGTTGAGGGCGCCATGCATCCCTGTTAGTTTCTGTACATCTTTGATACTTCTAGGTTGCCCCATTTCATTATAGCTCGAATTTGCTTGGTCTTTGGCTTCAATCCATGTTGGTGACCAAAAATCCGAGTAGTTGCCTCAAGGAACTCCGAATACACATTTATTTGGGTTCAATTTCCATCTCCATCTCTTCAAGTTTTGAATGTTTGCTTTAAATCTTCAATCATAGTGTCCGGGTTTTGTTTTCACCACTACATCATCCACGTATGCTTCCACATTTTCACCGATTTGATCTCCAAGGCAAGTTTGGATAGCTCTTTGGTATGTGGCACCGGCGTTCTTTAGTCCAAACGACATGGTCTTGTAAAATGAAGCACCGAACAGAGTAATAAAAGATGTCTTGCTTTCTGGTCTTGTTCTTTTAATGCGATCTGGTGATACCTCGAATAGCAATCGAGAAAGGATAAAAGCGCAGACCCTTCACTGTTGAGTCGACTATCTGGTCAATGCGTGGTAGCCCAAACGGATCTTTTGGGCAATGTTTGTTGAGATCCGTGTAGTCGATGCACATACGCCACTCGTCTGTGTTCTTCTTCTGCACAAGGACTGGGTTTGCTAGCGGTCCGGATGAAGGATTTCTCGATGAATCCGGGCCGCCATCGGTTTTGTGATTTCTTTTTAATCGCCGCCTTTTTGTTGTGGTGAGAATCGTCAGAGCCGTTGCTTTATAGGCTTGGAGTTTTCATTAACATCAATTACGTGCTCGACCAACTCTCTTGGGACACCGGCATGTCGGCCGGCTTCTAAGCTTAAGATATCTTTGTTGTCCCAAAGAAAGTTGGTGAGCGCTGAGTTCCTATTTTGCCAAGAGGTGAGCACCGATGGTTCTTGTCTTGGAGGTATCGCCGGTGCCCAAATCGATTTGCTTGATGTCGGCTTCTTTTGGTGGGTGTGATGATCTTTGGGCTTTTTAGCCGGTATTTCTAATCCTTCTTGGCTCATCTCCGCAGCGATTGTGGCTATTTCTTTTCTTTCATTGTCGGCTTGTGCTTTGGCCGCAATTTGGATTGCCTGAACATCGCAGTCAAAAGCACGCTTCAAATCGCTTCGAAGAGAAAGGATACCGTTGGGTCCTCGCATCTTAAGCAATAAGT